>JAUOBV010000001.1:9599425-9613742 GCA_032360425.1 Rubia occidens
GTGATGTTTTAGATACTGTTGTTGATGTTTCTCATTTTCTGTTTGATGTTTCATGCTTTAGTTTTTAAGTATTGTTATGTGTGTTGGTGTGATACTTTAGTTTGATGTTTCAATGGTGTGAATTAGTTTTCTAAATTTATTAATGATGTTTTATATTTTCCGGTATCAGTGACACATTTTATGTGATACTTGATGTTTTATACTTGATGTGTATTTAATTCTTATGTGGTTATTGTGTATTGGCTTGATGTTTATTAATTTTAACTTGATGTGTATTATAGTGTTTTAAATTTGATTTTTATCTATTATAATTTTATTTACATTTTAGTGTTTTTATATGATGTTTAACTATTGTAATTTGATGTGTATTTTAGTATTTTATTTTATGTTTAACTATTTTAATGCCATAGCATTTTAATTTTTTATTTGATTTATAACTATTTTATTTTGATGACTATTTTTATTTTTATATTTGATGTTCGATTTTTAATTATTTTTATTTGATGTTGGATTCTTATCATTTTTATGATATTAATTTAATTTGATGATTTTTTATATATATTTGATTTTTAATTATTTTAATTCGATGTTGGATTTTTATCATTTTTTATTATATTCAATTAATTTTATTTGATGTTTTGTGTTTTATAATTGATGTTTAATTATTTTGATTTAAGGTCGGATTTATGATTTTCAATGAATTTGGTTTGATGTTTGATGTTTAATTATTTTGATTTGCTATTGAATCCTTTTAACATTTTCATTTGATTTTTAATTATTTTAAATTGTAGATGTTTTTATAATTTCAATTTGAGTTTAAAAGAAGCCCAAACCTGGATTTGAGTTTAATATAAACCCAACCTGGAACATCTTGGCCCAAAAATGATGGCCCTATCCGAGTTCAGGCTTACTACGGTGGCTACTATTCCAGGGATAAGCTCAACCATCCGACGGCGAAACTCGTGAAACCCACCGTCTCTTCACCCGATGAGTAGTTCAGTCCATTTTGACCAGCAAAACTTCGTGACTACCATCGATCTCTAACATCATACTCAGTCCATTCTGATATGCGAAAACGTTGAATTAGACAAGAACATAAGCTTAGAGCAGTATAAACCCGGCTAATATCAGTTCCCTTGAAACTGTAATCTGAACTCGACGAAACTCCATATTTTAATTCCCTTAAAACTCGGCGAAAGTTTAAGCTCTAACCAGTATTTCAGTTCCCTTGAAACCGTAATCCAAACTCGGCGAAGCTCAGCCTATATCCCGACCAACGAGACTTTAATTCTGATGGTGAAACTCCGTAAAAGCCAACGAATTCTACTCTGCAGGCGCCCCCGCGAGGAGCTCAACCCATTTCGACCACCGAGACTTGAATTTCGATGGCAGGTGGGCGACGACGACGAGTTTAGTGAGGGCGAAGGAGAGTTTTTGTTTTTCCATAAATTTGAAGATTAATCCCTAACCTTTTACCCATCTTTAAAAAAGATCCCGAATATGAAGTATTGTTAATTTGACCCCTGAATTTTAAACTTTCTATTTTCTGTATTCCTTAGTAACGTGGTTTTACCGTTGAGACGGTCTTGCAGGAGACGGACTCTTTGAATTTTTGTTTTATACAACGTGCCCAGGTTGGCAGATAAACTGCACGTGATGTTATACGATTCCTTTGTTCCGGCAAGATCGAACATCAGCTCCTTGCGCCCGTCTCCCTCTTATCCCCGTCGACGACTTCCATGGTGGACTCCATGGTGGGCCCCGCATCAAACACCTCACCCGAACAAGGTATTAGGAGTATCATATTACCCGGGTTTGATTTGAAATTGATTTTGAATTTGAATTTGATCATCTTAACTATATTGCGGTGGATGAAAATGTAGAGCGGGCCCACGCGAATGTGAGAACCAAGGAAAAATTATTTAGAGAAACTCAGGGTCTGCGTCCTGATGTTGATGGACAAACCCCAATTAGCGATGTGAAGGCTCCAAATGTGTTCGACAGGGCTAAGGAAGAATTTGAGGCTATTGAGCAGGCTATTCACCCTAACAAGGATCATGATCCGCCAGAACCTGATTACAGGTTCCTTAAATTTTCTAAAGTTGTTGGAATCTGATTAATTCAAGAAATGGACCTTTTATTTGACTTGTGCTTTTTTCTTCCAGTCATTCTTCTACAGGACTAGAATCAAAATCAGCAAGTTTGGATTCAGGTATAATTTGCTCTACCATTTCTTTGCAGTTATACTGATTTTGATATTACACTGTGTCTGTAAGCAATCTTAATTTCATAGTCTCAATTCCATATCTGCGTTTCTTGACCGAGCATGATGAAGGGATATGATTCATGTAGCCCACCCCACTTTGTTGGATAATGGCGTGGTTATGTGTTTTTTTTTTGCAATTACACTGGTTTGATTAGTACTGTGAGCAGTCTCAATTTGTTTCCCTACCTCGGATTCCATGCAAACAAATAGAAATTGATATGATTTGTCTTGTTTCATCTAATGCATTGATATTTTGTGCTAGTCATTTGAAAAATACAATTACTCTTTTCCTTTCGTTGTGTTTTCGGTTATAATTAGTTCTTTCACGATGAAACTTGGAGTAATAAGGAAGAACTATCCCCACCAAATAGAAGCAATAGTTGATAGAAGGCTTTTTGTACTGAATGGGAATTTACGGATTCTATTAGATATGAAAATGACTGAAGTTAATGCTATGGGGCTTTATGCATTGATTGTGCATACTCATTTCAATCGGCTTCTAATGAGAACCAAGATTAGGGATAAACTAAAACAGGTGTGGTTCGTCTTGTTAGGTACAGGACAGTAAGCTCAACAAATGTAAGTCCTGTATGAGACATGTTTGCAGGCGAAGTAATATAAAAATAATTTTTGGATAATCACTTTGATAAGAGACTTACTCGAGTTGATGGGAGAATGGGATGATATTACATCATTTACTTTCATATCTAAGAGTACGGGATGTGAAATTATTGTTGCAGCCATTGAACCCTCTAATTATTTCTTTTGGTGCTTCGTGGACAACACTATTCTTCTCCATATCTGTTGTTTTTAGTATGTGCAGAACTACTGGCTTCTAATTTTGTCCTTTTGATCATTGTCCAACTTTACAAATGGTAGATAATTATCTAGTATTTGTCATATTGTCATCCAAATTTCTTTTGTTTAAGTAGTGAGGAGGAGTTTAACACCTCAGTACTATGAAGAATAATATATTTTTTGTATGCTTTGCGCCTCACCAGAGAAGAGCAAAGAGTCGCATAGTCTGATTGAGAAGGCTAAGGAAAGCTTAATAGACAAACTACATAAAAAGAAGAGAACTCACCACAACGAAACTCATGGAAGAAGTGATGACATTGATGAGACCACTTCTATCGATGAAATTAAGGGTCCAAACGTGTTCGAAAGAGCAAAGGAGGAAGTTGAAGCCCTTATCGAGGCCATTCATCCGAAGAAAGATACCAGACGAGTGATTTCTTCCAAAAAGGGTGAAGATGGACTTGGGGTGTCTGTCGGAAAAACATTGGAAAAGATTTGCTCTCCTCGGGGCCACAAAGAAACTCATGGAATGAGTGATGACATTGATGAGACCACTCCTATCGATGAAATTAAGGGTCCAAACGTGTTCGAAAGAGCAAAGGAGGAAGTTGAAGCCATTATCGGGGCCATTCATCCGAAGAAAGATGGCCAACGAGGTAGTTCTTCCACAAAGAATGAAGATGGATTTGGGGCGCCTGTGGGAAAAAGGTTGGAAAAGATTTGCTCTCCTCGGGGCCACAGTAAAGATTGAATTGAGTAGTTCTGAGTAGTTTTGACGATTCATTGTACTCTATGCTGATGCTGAGTTTCCCTTCCAAAACATACAGACAGATGTCAACTTCTTTTTTAATCTGGTCAAAGGATTGAAATATGATTACAACAAATTTTAGAGATTTAATCTGTAATCCATTCAAATATGAATTTCACCAAAATGACTTCTTAATAGCAAATATGGATAATTGTTGTTTCATTTAACTTTTATGTTGATAGAATATCCTTTACAACTTAACTCCCCAATACAATTATACGAATGAAAATTTCTCTTTATTAACAACTTTGGCTTCCTAAGATGTAACATGTTACATAGCTACGAAGAAGGGCATACAAGGGCTGAAACCGTACTAGGGCTGAAACAGTACAAGGGATGTTTTAAGAAGAGCATAATGATATATGTGAAGGAAAATTGCCAACCTAAACACCATGGTTGGTAAGCAAATATCATTACTAATTCAAAATCAACAATCAACAACAAACGAAAACAAATTTTATACACGGTACACTAACAAATACACACTGGATATTAACAAATGCAGCCTATTGTTAGGATCAATCAACCTGATGACTAGATTAGTATAAGACTGATGACTAAAACTAGAGTGCTTTTAGTACTATACTTCTTTTTGTAATCTTTGTCTGTTTCTTCATTCCATGAATACATAATCATTTACGAGAAAACATTCTATTATGGTGTCAGAGCAAGTTCTGATGCTAAACCCTATTTTTTTCTACCTCCTTTCTTTCTTTTTTAGGCCGCCCATACCTCCTCCCTCGGTCTTTTCTGACGCATTTTCCCGGTGTCTCTTTCCCTCTCATCATGGCTGATGAAAAGCTATCATACAATACCTTGCTCCACATGATGACAATCAAGCTCACATCATCAATTTATCTCTTGTAGAAGTGTCATACTAGTTAAGTTTATAAGCCTCAAGGGCTATTCGGATGTGTCGAAGACTCTAATCCCTGTCTGGTGCTCCCTTTACCGCCACCGCTGGCTGGCTCCTCCTTCCTGTCCTATGCCATGATAACCACTTCTCCTAAAGATGGCAAGACCGATTCGCAGAAAACTTATCAGAATGCTAAATCTGAATATGATCAATGGATTGTTGAGGATCAACGTGTTTGCAGTTTTCTGCTCTCTTCACTCACAACTGAAGCACTTGCCGAGATTCCTGACTGTGCCACGTCCAAGGAAATTTGGGATCTGGTACAGTCCATGAACTTCATCTCAAATTTAAAGAAATATTATGGGCTTCCCTGTGACGAAGTATGATCACATTATTTGGTTTTTAACTGCTCTTGGCCTAAAATTTAAGAATTTTTCTGCTGCTTTGATTGATACGTCTCCTACGCCCTTGTATGCTAATGTCATTTATCGTGCTAAAAACCACAAGGCTTTTCTAAAGAATTTATGAGGACATAATTCTCTCGTGTCTGGCATAGACGTGTTTTTAGCCGGAGATCAGCCACTAACCGACTGTGCGTGGGATTATGCATCGATGAGGGGTGGCGTCGTGTGGGGTTCATGTGCCACCCGTGGAGGTTGTTTCTGCGAATGACGTGGCGACCGAGGCTCCTGGTCTGCTTAGCCGTCGGCCAATGCTAGTTCTGGCCGCGACTGCCCCCATCATTCTTGGTGTGGTTGCCTTGGTCATTATGATGCGACATGTTACAAAATGTTTGCCTAGAATCATCGTTCAGACTCTACCCACTTGGCTGAAATTTTCAGTCATCCTAGCAGTTGGAGCCTTCATCTTGCACTTCAGACTGGAATGTGGATCTGGTGCAACCAGTCATACAACATCTTCCACTTCTGGCTTAGAGAGTATCACACCTTATTCTAGTAATTCTCATGTTTATGTTGGTAATTGTTCTCCTATTCAGATTTCTCATATTGGTGATTCTTATATTTCTGACAATTTACAATTACCTGATATTCTGGTTGTGCCTGAAATTACTAAGAACTTGTTGTTTATTAGTAAACTGACCAAATATTTGAATGTGTTTATCACTTCTAATGACCGAAACTTTGTGAATTAGAATAAATATTTCCAAGGAAGACGTGGGTAGGAGTCACAGTGAGGCGGACTCTATCTCTTGGATAGGGTGAGGACAACTCTTGTTTCCTTTTAACAGCAAAATAAAGGTCCGGTGTCGTACGAGCTCTAGCATGCTCGGTTGGATCATGTGCCTACTGCAGTCATTTCTAGCTTGCAGAAGTCTGGTTTACTTTCCATTTCTTCTTTGTTACCTAAATCGCATACTTGCTCCCCTTGTGTTATGGAGAAAGGTCAGCGGTTGGCATTTGTTGAGAACCCTAAATATGTTGTGCACATTCTTGATCAAGTACATTATAATTTGTGGAGCCTCTCCTCTATTTTATCAGCAAAAGATTTAGCTTATTATGTCTTATTTATGGATATTTTTCTCAATTTACCTAGATTTTTCCCTTCCTCGTAAATTGGATTTTGTTGACACTTATTTTCACTTTGAGGAACTTTTTGAGAATCGGTTTTCATCTAAAACTAAGGTATTTCAGAGTGATGGTGGCACATATTTCCTAAATAGTCGCCTTTGGTTCCATTTCACCTCCAAAGACATTCATCATCAGGTTTCGTGCCCATCGACTCCAGAGAAAAATGGCGTACATAACGCAAACATTGACATGTTGGTGAAATGGTTCTCACGATGCTCTTCCACTCACATCTCCTGTTTTCTCATTAGGAAGACGCATTTGCCACGATAGTATACATCATTAACCGACTACCTACTCTAGTTTTACAGGGTGCTACTCCTTATAGGATTCTCTAAAATTGGGATCATGTCTACTCAAACTTTCATCCGTTTGGTTTCCAGGTTTTTCTGTTTGTTTGCCCATTTTCCAATCACGAGCTTTCTCCCTGGAGTATTCCTTGTGTTTTCATCGGCTGTAGCTCTTAGTACAAAGGTTTTCGGTGTCTTGATCCTTCCGTTTGTTTAACTAGACTTGTTTTCCTTTTGCTTCTTACACGGCACCGGCGACTGGTTCTTCTATGTTGACATTGGACATCTCTGCTTTTATTAATCCTGATGGTGATTCTTCTTCCTCATTGCCCTCGTCATTGCACTCGACTTCTTAGCCTACTTCGGTGCCCTCCTCTGTATGCTCCACATATTCACATCGTTCTACAGTCGGTCTGATCTGTCATGCTTTGCCTTTCTCACTGCCGGCCAACCCTTAGTTTTATCTAGCCACTTCCACGGAGACCTTTCCTGCAGCTTCTCCTTCTCGACCTTATACTCATCGGATGGCACCCCCGTCTGCGACTGTTGCTATTCAACACAGAGATTATGCAGATATTGTTGCTCATGGTCTTCTTGCTTCCCTACTTGCCAGACGAAGACCACAGATTATTGCACGGTCCTTCAGGATCTATTTTGGGTTTCGACTTTGGATGATGAGATATCGGCTCTTCGTGGACTTCACACTTGTGATTTAGTCTCATGACTATCTGATGTTAATATAGTTAGCTCCAAATAGGTCTATCGGCCGAAGTATCATCATGATGGCACAATTGATCACCATAAGGCCCTTCTCGTGGCACAAGGTTTCTCTCAGACACTTGGTTTTTACTTTGGCCACACCTTTAGCCCCGTGGTCAAAGCCTCGACTGTTCGGATAGTTATTTCTATTTCCATTATGTGCTCTTTGCCACTTTATCGGCTAGATGTCAAGAATGCCTTTCTCAATGGCGTGCTCGATTCTCCATTTATACAGTGTAACCAGTTAGCTACAAGGATCCGGTTCACCCAGATTATGTCTTTCACTTATGGAAGGCTATTTATGGTCTCAAGCAAGTCCTCAAGCATGGTTTCAACATTTCAGCTCCTACATGGTTTAGCTTGGTTTTCAGTGTAGCTTGACTGACACTTCCTTATTTGTCTGGTCATTAGGATCATTGTTACTGTACTTGTTGGTTTATGTCGATGACATCATTTTTACAGGTAACGATTTAACCATTCTTGAAATTTCATTAACAGCACTCATCGGGAATTTGTCTTTAAGGACTTAGAACTATTATTACTTTCTTGGCTTAGAAGTTTCACCCACTCCTTTGGGTCATCTTTTTGGCCAAGCCAAGTATGTCATGGATATTCGTGCTCATGCCTAGATGTCTGATGCAACTCCAGTTTCTACTCCGTTCGTCCCCGGCTCTCAGTTTCACGGCATCACCAGTCCTCCGTTCCAAAATCTGACACTCTATCGTTCTCTACTTCGGGCACTCCAGTATCTGACTATTACTCGTCCAGAATTAGCCTTTGCGATCAACATGGTTAGTTAGTATCTTCAGGACCCTCGAGATGATCATTTCTCTGCAGTTACTCTTTTTCTTTGATATATTTGAGGCACGTTACACTCTAGTATCTCTTTTCAGTCTGCTAGCTCTCCCGAGGTGTTGGGCTATTCTGATGTTGATTGGGTTCTCTGCCTTGAGACCTGACGCTCCACGTATGGTTATGCTATCTTTTTAACAGACACCTTGTTCTCTGGAGTGCCAAAAAGCAGTCCAACATTTCTCACCCAAGCACCGAGTTTGAGTATTGTGCTCTAGCCAACATGGCTTTTGAGGTTGTTTGGCTGACTCACCTTTAACGATATCTTCGTGTTTCGCTTAGGAACCCTTAGGAAATTTCCTAAGGTGGACATAAGCTTATATATAAGCAAGTAAAGAGGGGAGGGAGGGGTGTTTGGTTGGTTTTATAAGTTATGAAATTAAAAGACAAAGATGCTATCATAAACAATAGATTAAGCTAACCATACAAAACACTACAAAGATTGAATCAAGCACAAATTACAGGAACTTGGGCGCAATTGATTTCCACTTTTGAGCCTCTTATCTATCCTTGAACCTACTACCCACGTATTACGTTGACTACTTATTTTGAAGATAAATCTTCCATTCTTTTTTGGTAGTAGTTTACAAGAGTGAATTCGACATCTCTTATAAACCTCACTAATGACTCATTTAGTCGAGAAACGCCTGAAGACCATCAATGACATTATGTACGAAGAATGAACAAGCTTGGTAACACTTATAAACACTAAACCAAATATCTAAGCATTGAGCCAATTTATGCATTTACTAAGATTAGACAAGAATCTTCAACATTCAACGACTTCTCCTACTCACTATCTTGATAAACATGAAAATGATTCAACATCATTATATTCATCTAGCAATTATAACATTATAAACCCAATTAGAAGCCCTAACTCATGCTCTTCGATTAATTCCATGTCTAAAGAGGAGAATTTAGCTACTTCCATCAACTCCTAACAAGTATCATACAAGCATTGCATATCATCAAACTTCAAGTCACATAAATGATGCCAACAACCAACATTATAGCTTTATAAATGCACAATAGACAAAAGACTAAATAGATAGAAATGATTCTCAAGACATTGGCAAGGAAGGCTCAATCAATTTCTCCCAAGACTAATGGTTTAGGTAATACACATCATACTAACATCCATGGACAAATTCATACATAAACAAAGAGAGAGAAAATGAAAAGAAAGAGCAACCTAAGGTTTGGAGAGAAGGATTTTTGGACAAGAGAAGAGTTCCAAATGAGGATAAGGTATAAGCTATTTATAATCTAATTTAGTCAAGAAAAAGTTAAGAAAAGTAGCGGAGGCACGCGGGCCACACAAAATGGACGGACCGCACGCCTGTTGATGCATTGGGTTGGAGCGCAAACTGATCACTCCCGCACAGTCGTGCACTGAATCACATGAGCTGCGCAAAATAGAGCTAAAGGCTTCATTCCTCCCTTCATCTCGAGCGCGCATATAATTGGCTAAGGGCACACAAGACACACACTCGGTCGGTCGGCTGGTCTTCTTTATTCAAATCCAGACTTTTCTTCTACCAAATCTTACTGGCCTTCATTATAAACTTTTATTTTTCCTTGTGGATCTTCAAAAAATACATGCATTTGATGTCTCATCATTCGCAGATTTGAAAGAGCACCTGAAGAACCTCCAGACTTTGACTAGCCTGTACACAACAACAGTACATTCAAGATCACCCAATCATGGTGTTAAAAAATCACCCTCTGAGATCGATTTTAACTATACTGGAGGTGTTAGGAAGACTGGTCAAATGGGTGGTGGTGTTAAGATACCACAACATTGAATACACACCATGCAAGGCAATCAAAGGCCGGGTGATAGTATATTTCTTGTAGAAAAGCCCAAGGAGAAAAGAATCGCTGACGTAAAAGAGGCAACAAAGCCTGCAAAGGAAAAAGTCTTGCTTGACAGGGCCAGAAGTATGAAAGTTGCATGTGGATGGAGCATCAGGAGTAGAGGGTGCAAGTGTCGATCTGGTAATATCAGACTTTGAAGGGGTGAAAGCAACCTATGCCCTCCACTTCAAGTTTTAGAAATCTAACAACAAGGTGGAATACAAAGCCCTAATAGCAGGGATAGAGAGAAAGAAAACTGGGAGCCAAGAAGTCGCAAGCCTATAGGGATTTGATACTAGTAGCAAATCAATACAATGGGAAATATGCAACCAAGGAACCAACAATGGTAAAGTACATAGACATAGTCAAAGTTTGGCAGTAGGTTTTGAGGTGTTCAACATCACCAGGGTGCCTAGGTCAAAAAATACCAGGGCAGATACCCCGAGTAAGCTGGCCTTCTCGTCCCATGCACCTAACCAAGTAGATCCTGGTTGAAAAGTGAGCAAGGAGATTAACATATATGGGGATGGTTGGTGAAATAGTGAGCGCAACCCTAAGCTAGATCACATCGATCAAAGAGTACTTGGAGAAGGGGACTCTGCTGGAGGATGAGAAAGCAACAAGGGTAGTTAGAAGAAACACGTTGAAGTATGCGATGAAGGGTGGCCTGTTATACATGCGTGGACATACTGAGCCATGGCTTAGATGCACAGATCCAAATATGGAATCTGTGGTCCGGTGGGAGATACATGTGGGGAGTTGTGGTAGTCATTAGGATCCAAAATACGATGACCCTGTACACCATACCTGGCGGGTACTATTGGCCAACAATGATAGAGGACGCAGAGAAAGTAGTCAAGGAGTGTCATAAGTGACAGGAACACAGGAAGGTCCAATAACTCCCTGCCAAGCAGATAACGAGCATCAGGTCACCCTGTTCATTCGCCAAATGAGGAATAGACATCGTGAGACCATTCCCCAAGGTAGCAGGAAGAAAGAATTTTTTGGTGGTAGTCATAGACTATTTTCACCAAGTGGTTGGAAGCAGAAGCTTTAGCAACTATAGTGGGAAGGAAAATCATGAACTTTGTGTGGAGAAGCATCATTTGTAGGTTAGGGATACCTCAAACCATCGTCAGTAACAATGGCAAACAGTTTGCGAATAAGCCTTTCAGGTTATAGTGCGCAGGGCTAAGAATAAACCAGCAGTTCAATTCAGTGGCTCACCCCCAGGCCAATGGGCCGACAGAAGTGAAAAACATGACCATCCTCTAAGAACTGAAAATGAGGCTGGGACATGCCAAAGTTGAGTGGGAAGAAGAACTAACAAGCATCCTATGGGCTTACAAAACAACTCCAAGAACAACAACCAGAGAGTCACCTTACAGGTTGTGCTTCTGGAGCAAAGCAATCATCCCACCCAAAGTAGCAGTGCTTAACAGGAGAGTGGCAGAGTCTTTGGCTTAGGAAGATAATGACCAAGCATTCAGGGAGAACTTGGAAGTGCTGGATGAGTTGAGGGAGAAAGTTTCCTAAAAGGAGGCGACTTATGAATCTTGGATGGAAAAACACTACAACAGCAGGGTGAGGCATAGGGCCCTCAAAGAAAGGTACCTAGCGCTGCAAAAAAATGAGGCGAGCAGATTCCAGGGATAGAAGAAGTTGGACGCCACGTGGGAAGGCCCCTACAAGGTGGCATAAGTGCTGGGTAAACGAGCGTACAAGATGTAAACTATGGAAAGGAACTCGAATCTTCGCACCTGGCACATATCTAGCCTCAGAAGGTACTATGCTTGAGTAGGTACAAGTTTCTGCCAAACAAATGTTATAAAATATGTTGTATGATTGTGCTGGTAGTTTGATTTATTTTGCACGGGTGAGGCCGAATTTCTGAAGGGATGAAATATTTTCTGAACCCATGAGAAGCATGATCGTAAGAAAATTCACGAAACGTCCCAGCTGGCTGTATTTTGAAGGAAGTTCTTAGCTCCAAAATATATAAGCACAATGATCACTGGAAAATGGAGTCAAAGAATAGGAAGGTAAAAGCACATCTGACCATTTGAGGCAGGGAGATGCTCCTTAGCCTTTTCAGGAAAAAAGCACACCTGACCTTTTCAGGAAGGGAGATGCACCTTAGCCTTTTTACGCAAAGCACACCTGACCTTTTTAGGCAGGGATATGCATATTAACCTTTTCAAGCAAAAAGCACACCTGACCTTTTCAAGGAGGGATACATACCCCAACCTTTTCAGGCGAAAACACACCTGCCCTTTTCAGGCAGGGAGATGCCCCTTAGCCTTTTCAGGCAAAACACACCCGACCATTTTAGGAAAGGGGATATACGCTACCTTTTTGGTTGCGATAATTCACAAATACCGATCGGTGTAGAGTAAAACAAAGTGCTGGAAAAGCCCAAAATAAATTGTTTCTTCTTGAAATAATGAAGCCTAGGAGTAACACTCCAATTTTTAAAAGGGGAATGGAGCAACCCCCTCATAAAGAAAATAATATAATGGGGGAAATAAGGTAACCCAAATTGTTTTTCCTCCTAGGGGACTTCCATAGAAAAAAAGGGAAATAAGAAACCCCAAAACATTTCATGGTTGCATACCTCTTTTGGGGATTTTACAAAACCAAAAATAATGAAATTAAAGTATAAAAAACATCAGGCCCTCGAGCTTCCCGCACCTCCGTCCTGCGGCGTCTCGCCCGATGCGTTGTCCCGTCCCTCCCTGCTTCCTGAACGAGTAGACCTCCCTGAGTGCTTGCTAAGTTGGAAGACCCTGCAACTTCTACAACAGCTTCATCTGGGTTCTAGGATTCAAGCTCAGTGATGGTCATACTAGGACACATGAGTGTTAAGTGTTCAGAGAATATATGCTCCCTGAAGGGAACCAAAACCTCTCAGACTGCCACACAAAGAGTGTCACCATCAGAGATCTCGTTGGTCGCATCAAAAACTTTGTACAAGGCATCCACCAGGAACTCTGAAGCCTTTTGACTCTGCACAGTCTTAGAATAGACGAACATGAAGCCGCGCGTAAAGGTCCAGCCAGAAAAGGCATGTAGCCTAGCAACCTCAACTTTGAGCTTACCAATGATGAGTTGTAGAGACCTAGTCACTCCACGCTCTAACTCCAGGCCGCCTTCAGCAGAAGTAGCCCTCTGGCAGAGGTGCTATGAGTCCGCGGAAAACTCCTTGACACTTTTTTGGAGCTTATCTATTTCTCGTTGAGAGGTATCCAGTTTTCTTCGAACCTCGTCAATCTCCAATTGCACCGCAAAAATGGCACAAATTTTCTGTGAAAGAATGAGAAAGGATTAAGTAAAGAGAAGTTGTAAATAAAGATTAAAATGGGACCAAAAAAACTAAGTGACATACCTCGAGGGCGGCAGCAACATTGCTGTCAGTGGTGCCAGTAGAAAAGGAAACATTTAGGGCGCGATCAGTAAGCTAAGCATTATGGTGCTCTAGGGGAACGACTCTAGACAATAACTCAATGTCGGCCCACAGATCGTGAATTATACTAGGACCCGCAGCAGCATGAGAGTTGGAGGCCTCAAAAAGAGGAGGAGTCGAACCAGCAACCTGAAGGGTACGGACATGAGATCGAATCACAGGAGTCAAGGTAGTGAAAGCCTTAGGAGCAGCAACCACAGGAGGTAGGGCAGCCACGCAGGGAGGAAGAGTCTCAGGGACCAATTCTAAGGCAGGGTCCATCTCTTCTTCACCAGGGTATGACGGTGCTTACAAACCAGTCTGTCAGCATCTTCAGGAGCAGGGTTTGCAGGGTCAGAGCTGTCGAAGATAGTGATGGCATGGTCAGGATGATTCACGTCCTCGCTTGTGTCATCAGCGTGTAAGTTGAGGCAACCTGACGGAGTAGCATGCCACAATAGACGAGAGAGGTCTCAGATCAGGCTAGTGGCATATATCTTTGAAAAAATAAACATACAAGAAAGATTTAAGGCCTGAAATTGAAGGCATGAATAGAAAAATTAAGCAAAACGGTCATGTAAAGAAAGTTCTATACCCTGGAGGTCACCAGGGCCACTCAAAGGAACCACGCCAATCTGAAGATAGGGGAGGCCGACAACGCACATGACGAATTCTCGAAAGGCTAAATAAGATCTTATGGATAACCCTCCCAACCCGGAAGAAAGGTGGCTAAGTGAAGCCATCTCCCTGGTGCCAGGACACTCACCCCGTGTCTTGGTGGGGCCAGCCGGAAAAGCCCA
>JAUOBV010000001.1:9661123-9671946 GCA_032360425.1 Rubia occidens
AGGCACGGTATCTAGTATCGGTATTCAATGAACCGGTGATGAATTTATTAATAGGCACTAGTATTTTGTTTCATTTACCAGATTATCGGTGCCTATGAAATTCCTAACACCTATATTACTCTCCCAACAATGACATATGTATAACTAGAAGTTACAACGAAATAGAACCTAATAATAGTGCAGTTGTAACAATAATGTCATTAAAACATAACCTAAACTAACCCAAATTTTATCGGGTAGCATAATAACCCGATCTAAAATGAACCAACCTGAAATATATTTGAATCTAATATGGAACATTATAAAAAATAATTGATATTATTAGACCCGAACAAAACTTCAGTACAAAAAGTTACACAATAGTAACCCGATCTGATCCAACCCGACAATATTCTGACCCAATCCGACCTAACTCGAGTATAAAAATTATACGACAGTAACCCGACCAGATATTAACTCAACCCGACACGACCCAAACCGAGGAAAAAACTGACACATTTTCAACCCGACACGATAGTAACCCAAGCCTACCCGATACGAAAAATGAAATTAACACGACCCGACCTGTTTAAACACGACACATTTCCAACCCAACAAAACCCGACACGATGACCCGAATTGACACCTGTACTTAGGAGTGTTATGTTGGGTATCTCTTCGAATTCCAATTAAAAAGTGAATAAAAATTTTTGGATTCATGAATGAGCAGTTCAATGGATGGCTCGTAATTTAGAAATCGCAAAAGTTTGATAATGTACTCTCTTTGTTTAACTATTATTGGCACTTCAAATTTTTGTACAAGAGTTTAGAAGATTATAATTGAGTGGTGCACATTGAATGTTAGATAAAAAAAAAAGGAAAGTGCAAGAAGGAGAATAATCTTAATCTTACTACTAGATTTAGAAGGTGCCAAAATAAAATAAACATCAATTTATGGAAAGTGAGCCATTATAAAATGAATGGAGGGACTATACTTTAGAGGTACACTCGAACTCTTATAAATAGAGGGAGAGTTAAATTATCAGGCTGTAAAATTTGTAGACATATGTTCTGGTTTAAAATAAGGGATATATACCAATATAACCTACCTACTTGACATAAGTGCCAATATAATCCTCAGATAATTTTTAGTGCAAAAATAACCCTAACTAGTTGATGTAAGTGTCAATATAACCCTCAGACCCCATTCCGGCATTGACTTCCAATTTCCAGCGTTGACTGTATGTAAAATGTCCAAAATACCCTTAGTGTTAAAATCTAAAATTGAGTTGACAAATTTACCCTTAGAGGCCGACGAACCGCTGATAGGGTTATATCAGCACATTTTAAAAATTTATAGGGTTATAATAGCACATTCTTAAAACTTATAGGGTTATACTAGCATATTCTTAAAACTTATAGGGTTATATCAGTACATTTTTAAAACTTATAGGGTTATATCAGTACATTCGTAAATGGGTAAAATTGATTTTTCCATCGAATCCGGCCTTCAGATGTCGGAAAAGGTTATATTGGTACTTGCATCAACTAGGTAGGATTATATCTTCACTTTCAATTATCAAAAGGTTATATTGTCACTTATATCAAGTGGGTAGAGTTATAAAATCACTTTTCTCTTAAAATAATTACTCCTTCCAAATATTTGATCTGAATTGAGTAGTCCCGCATAATATAATTGCTGACATCTGTACTTTTTTTACTCATTTATTTATATAAAAATATTAATCTATTTTTATTTGTAAATATATTTTTGGTGTATGTTATGCGTTTTACTTTCTTACTTGTCTAAAACTGCAGTTAGCTATATTTGACTTAAGAGGGTAGCACTGCGTGACTGCTTGATTCTTATGAAAATATGGATTGAATCCAAATAATGGCTAAAGCAAAAAATGCACATACACTACAATGACACTAAAGGAATTAAAACGCTTCTAAATTTCGTAAACTAAGCTAGCGCCGCCGGAGTATATAAAGCAGAAAATTCTAGGAATTTGCTAAAAGGTGAATTAAGGTTTCTCCGCAAAATCGTTCACAACTCTTCTGATGGTTTCTTGGAAGGTAACCTCGTCCCATTCATCCTACACACATTGATACAAAATTCAGAAAAGGTGAATTAGAATTACTACTATAATAAGAGATGTATAAAAATCAATCATGTATGTTGGAACTTCTTCCACTGCTACAAACTAAGATTAATGTAACACTTTATTTACAACACTTATTTAAATATTACAATAACTTATAAAGTGTTATTTAAACTTTTGAAAAGTGTTACATAAATATTGAAAAGTGTTACGTTGGGTCTAATGTAACATCGCCTAAGGTAATACTTGTAAACGTGTTACTTTAGGTGTTATTGTAACATTTTGAACCTATTGTACTCCATCTGTCCCAGTTCAAACTGCACACTTTTTGGTCAATTTTATCAAGACACATCTGACCATAAATTTTAACCAGTATATAGATACAAATATCATTATGTGAGATATAATTGGATTCTCTGCATGATGTTTTTTCTAAACATCAAATTTTAATACACTATTATTATACATAATAAAGTTATCGTTGGTCAAACATGGTATAAGAAAGTTGACCAAAAGTGTGCAGGTTGAACTGGGATAGAGGGAGTAACACTTTTACAAGTATTACTTTAGGCGATGTTACATTATAACTAATGTAACACCTTTTAAAATAGAGGTAACACTTTTCAATATTTATGTAACACTTTTCAAAGGTTTAAGTAACAATTTATAAACTATTGTAACATTTTAAATAAGTGTTGTAAAAAAAGTGTTACGATAACTATAATTTGTAGTAGTGTTAACTTCCTAATTAATGTTGTTTTACTCCTTCTGTCCCAAATCAAGCTGCAATTTAACTATTCATTTAGTCAAAACTTCTTAACTTTGATCCCAAAATTGAATAGGTGTATACGCATAAATATTATTGAGTGATACCTTACTAGATTCTTTATGACATATATTTTCAGTATATCAACTTTTTACAAGTTTTAATTATCCTTAATAAAAGATATTAAGGTTGAGTCAACTGCTGAAAGTCAAAGTGTGCACCTTGAATTGAGACAGAGGGAGTACATTTATTTATTTTTTGATACGTAACTAAGATAAAATGGGATGGTAATCAACTTAAAAATACAACCGAAAAATGAAAGAAAATTATTCAATTCAGCAACATGTGTTGTGACCGCTGAGACAACCTTAATGATCAAATTAAAATATTATATTTGTGCCATATTGAGTGTTAAATTATATCAATTGGGACCATTGTGTGATGCAAACTCAAGCAATTGGGAAATTATAATAAAGAATTCAGTTATTTACAATTTCTCTACACCACCAACTTATACTATATAATTATCATATTGGTTTGATTTGATTTACAGAATTGATAGTTGACCATCTTCTTCATATTTGATTTACACTATATTGTCTGTTCACACCAGCTAGGTACAAGTGTGAAAGACCAATAAATAACCAGGCAATAAGTGACTCCTGTAAGTACTAGTCATTATATATTTGATGGAATACTCAGAGACGGTTTACTAAGTAAAAGAATGTGACAACCAATATGGTTGATATCGGATAAAAGAAGACATTATAATGG
This sequence comes from Rubia occidens, assembly GCA_032360425.1. NCBI lineage: Eukaryota > Viridiplantae > Streptophyta > Magnoliopsida > Gentianales > Rubiaceae > Rubia > Rubia occidens. The sequence goes on from JAUOBV010000001.1 coordinate 9,664,748, forward strand.
TTGATATTGGAGGCTAGGTTTTATATATTTTAAAATTATTGTATACTAGCTTCGTTTCTTTATTTATGACCCACACGAACTAACAATTAAAGAAAAAGATGGGATAAATGATTGAATAAATTTAGACTTTACCAAAATAAAATACATCATAAGTAAAGAAATACATAAAATTGACAAGTATTTCGGTAGATAGTTAAATGAAGAAAGTATTATTAAGAATGTTATTTGAAAGATAACCTTAACATATTATTATGCTACTTCTTGACACTATCATGTCTGCACCAATCATCACTTTCAAAGATTTCAATCTCACAATATTTATCATGGAATCATGACACTTACCCCTAAACACAACTTTCATAAAATTCTCAATGAAAATATTTCTAAGATTAACATGAAAGACTAAAAGCAAAGAAAAACATGCTCGTGAAATAATAAACATACACCCCATTAAAGACCGACGAAATTATAAAGGAGATCGATTTGCATTACCTCAATCCTGAGCCTCAAAATTACGTTATTCACAAAGGTTGCATCATCTGCAATTCTGGTGTTGGCTTCTACAGACACTATACTAGCGTTCCGATCGATTTTCAAGAACTCCAGCAAGCTGATCGTTAAGTCTCCCAAGTTGAAATCCCCTTTCAATGCCACTCGCAAGTCGACATATCTTGATGTTGTTGTTGACGACGAAGACGACGATGGTGATGCAGCAACATTTGTTAACCGAACCTCTACCCTCGGATGATTCGATGATGAACCAGTAGTACTTGTTTCTTCACGAGCAGCTGTTTTTTGTGCTTCTACACTTTGATTCCTCGTACTAAGTTCACCAAGTTGAGTTATCAAAGACTTCATGAACTCAATTGTACTTGCAAGAACCGATGCTTTATCCTTCTGCCATTACAATTCAATCATCATCAACTACTTATTGAAGCATACGACTCTTCGAATGGAATAGTGCATACCTTAGTTCCTTTTGGAAGAAGAGATCTGAGGGTTTGGAAGCTGTCGTTGATCTTTTCGCGTCTTCTTCTCTCGGCTATCATATGATGCAGCTGAGTACTAGATGCACGCCCGCCACTTCCTGCACCTTGTGTTTGCATCAATTGCTTCCTCACTGAGTACAGGGAGCTGAAGAAGGCGATCGATCTTTTAATCATATTCTGCCTATTGTTTGAGCTGGATGAAGGCCTGTTTGGACCTGAATTAGTTGATGGCGATGGTGGTCTATACCGTCTGAACGCTCTACCATGTGATGAATCTGATGATGATCCATGTATAATACTAGGATGCAAATTCTGTTGTGGGGGTTGCAAAGATGTCGAAGGAGTAGCTGAAGTGGAAGTGACAGCCAGAATGGCCCGAGTCATTGCAGCCTCTTCGCTGTCAATGCTCGGGAGCTGAACATTTCTGATTTGGCTCAAACTTCTGATCACTTGCTGGTGATCGGGACCCGATCCTATCCTGGGCTCTCCCTGTTGAGCCGGCATCACTTGCTGCTGCTGCTGCTCGTGTCGTTCTGGGATATTAAGGTAAGACGTGGCTGGATCGAAGAGCATGGGGATGGGGGAGTATTCGGGGCTGTCATACGATAGCGATCTTAGTGATGATGAAGAAGAGGTAGTCCTGTAGTTCTGATCAGTGGTTGGAGGCATTGGTTGCCTATATGGATATTCAGAAATCCATGCCCTCATCTCCATGATCTCCTTGACCTGAAAATTTGAGGAGTCGTCTTTCTTTAACATAATCGCATCTCATTTATATACGGATCATAATTCATGAAAATATAATATTTAAAAGCAACTTGTTCATTAAATTACACATCTCAGGTAGTTGGGATTCTATACCTAGCTTGTCCATATTTGGAAGTAGTCTTAATTCGTCTATATATAGTACTATCTTACCTCTGAGGAATTATCAGAAAATCCAAGCTCAATCTCTCCCGAATCGCATCCCATGAAGGTAGCATTCTGAAATCATCAAATCCAAATTAGTTCATGCATGGCACTTCATGCATTTTAAGGTTCATCAAGATTGAGAATAAGAGTGAAGCAAACCTTGATCCTTGTTTCCTGTTATATGATCAACAAATGAAGAGAAAAAAAAATCTTGATTAGTGGCCATTCGTTCACAAAATTTAATGTCAAAGTATATATATAGGAAGGGTTTTCTAGTTAATTACCAGATAGAATCGGCGTTGCACTTCCGAGGAAATCATTCTATGAAGATCAGTTGATTGCAGCACCATAACCGGATTCTTTCTGACAAAAGCTAGCCCGGGTATGCAGCTGAACATAAAGAAATGCATCAACTATGATAATGTTTTTTTAGGGTTCTATTAGTACTACTATAACATTTCACTTATATAACGATAAATTACCGGCCGTCAACAATGATGATTGATTGAGTATATTCCGTGAAAAGCCTTTGGGAAAGAATTCCAGACGAAGAGCTTGGTTGGTTAATGCTTTCCTGCTGGTAGAATCCATCTGTGTATCTCAAGCAACTGAGAGAGCAAAAATACTCAGTTAGAGTCGCTTTTGCAATACTAAAAACAGGATTATAATCCGACCCTTTCTAGGGGGTCGGAATATATATAATTTCTTACTTGGATGGAGGATCATATGACCATAAGCAAATGTAAGTGCAACCATGGGACTGCATCATTTGCTGAATGAAGCTAGCTCGTTCTCCCTCGCCAAGAAAGAAGACAGAATCCATCAGAAAAATGGTTACTATCTTTGGCTCATAATCCTTTCAAGAAGCATTTCTCTGATGCTTAGACTGAAATTTATATGATTTGAACCACCCATTTTTTTCTAGGTATTCTGTGTGAACGCCAGCTGCTTAAGGGACTGAAAAATATGTGAAGAGATCAGAGGGGAGTCTTGGTTATTGAAACCTGCTACATATATAATGATAATAAGAATATAAAAATTGGAAAAAAGAAGAAGATTTGAAAAGTAAAAAAGAAATACTTATGAAGTTGCATATATACATATATTCGTGCATCAGCAATCTGCATCAGTCCTATTTCAAGGTGATGGAGAAGAATATTTGAAAAATACACATTCAGTGGGGTAGGTTTAATTGTATGTGTTTTCTAAGAAAATATTATTGAAATTCAATAAATAAAGATGAGAGCAGCTTAATTTATAAAAAAATAAATGGAAAAGCAAGGTTAGAGAGAGAAATGAAGAAGAGGAGCAAATTAAGCAGCCAGCCAGGCCAAAGCCAAAAGGTAAGGTTGGAAAAGTAGTGGTCAAAGTCCACTTCAGGAAAGTTTTGAATTCAGTCAAGGTAGGAAGCCATAAAACATTCAGCAATTTTAAAATTTATTGGTCTAATACTTTAATTTTTCTCTTTTGCTGTTGCATGTTATAACCAGATGAAACCAGCCATCTGAAGAGAGAGAAAAATCATATGGCAACTTATCTTCGTTCTCTTTTAAAATTTTATTTTTGAAGTTAAAAATATATAAATATGGAGAGTGTCTCTTGTTGTATCCCCTAATGGGTAGACCAATCATTACAAACCCTGTTTCGATAATTTTTTAAGTCAAAATATAATCATTTGTAATTTCCTATTACATTTTAAAAGATTTTTAAAATATAAGTGTCAAAATAACTCTAACTTTTGGTTGGAAGTGCCAATATAACCCTATTAAACCAGAAAGTGCCAAAATAACCCTAACTTTATGAAGTATGTGCCAATATAACCTTGAGATTCGTTGACTTCAATTGTCAACAACAATTATGACCGGAAATCAAGGAAATGAACGTTTTCCCCTGGATTTAAAAAATAAATAAATGAAAAGACCATTCTATCCCTGCTTCTCTTCTTCCTTCTTCATTCTTCGTCTTTCTTCAATGCTCCCGCCGCCGCTCAACTGAATAATTCTTCTAAATTCTTCAATAATTCTTCACCTAAGTTACCGTGGCCCACCCCTCTCGATAGTTGTTGCATTGCTCACCTGTTGGAGCGCGCGCCTGATGTTGGAGCGGCGAACGACGACAGGAGCCGCGATGGGTGAGAGCTGCAGTGGGGTGGAGGGTTGGAGCGGCAATGGGGGCAAATTGAGGTCGCGATGGTTAAGGGCTGGAGCGGCGACAGGAATAAATTGAGGTGCGGTGGTTGAGGGATGAAGCAGCGAAAGGAGCAAATCAAGGCCCGGTAGAGGAGGGCTGGAGCAACGAAGGGAGAAAATCGAGGACCAATTGGTGGAGGGATGGAGTGGAGTGGTGGCGGACTAGCTGGTGGTGGGAAGTAAGTAGTGGTGGGGTGGTTTCTGGGTTGATTGTGGTGGTGGTTGTGGTGGCTAACGACGGGAGGTGGTGATGTGGTGGCAGTGGATGGTGGTGGCAGAAGGGATGGTTGTGGTGGTTAGAGTGGCCAGACGGTGGTGGGTGGTGGCTCGCGGTAATAGAAGGGAAAAATGGGAAAAAGTTTAAGCTGAAATGACCGAGGGTATATTTGTCATCATATAGGGTTAGTTTGACATTTTATGGTTTTACAGGGTTATATTGACACTTTCAATTTAAACTTAGGATTAGAAAAACATTTAACCCTTTTTAAAATTATAGGTAATCTCTCTATCCTAGTTCAGATTGCATAGGGAAGTAAATGTTGCAAAAATTTATTCAGTATAAAGCTCACAAAAAAGTAGAACTGTCAGCATAAAAAGTAGCTCTTTGTATAAGTGAATAGTGACTTTTGAATCAGTGAATAGTGATTGACGATGAACAATAAGCTGAATGCAAAACCTGTTTTAACTTAACTATTCCCTCCAAAAAGAAAAATTCATAATTTTCAAAAAATGGAGCCAAAGTCAGAATGTACATGCACGGTTCATCAAATTTCAAAATCTATTAACTATAAATATGCATTTATTACAACACAAATTTCACAACCAACTTGGAACTTCTCTTGTAGCTCTCAGAATTTATGGATGGTTCATCCTTTAACTAGCCATTAATTGTGGGACCCTCAAGGGAATTCTTCATAGAGCTAGGGACCGAAAGTTGTGAAAATAAAATAAAGAACTTAACCGACATCGTAAGGCAACAAATAACAACATTTTTACAAAATCACAATGACAAGGGCTTAATTCGACCTGGGCACCGATTAGAAGCTGCAACAAGATGGGTGTTTCAATCTAGATCATTAGTTCCATATGGTTCCATTTAAAGCAACAATTGGAGTAATGTGAAGTTGTGAATGCCCGTTCTCAATGTCATAGCCAAGCAGGCTCCAACAAAAACCCATCAACTTGGATGCGTTAATGGCATTGACATTAAGTTCAAGAAAGAAGCTTGGAAAAAGTATTGCATAGAGCAGTAGCAAACAAAGAGGTCAAAAGCCACACAAATGCAGTTCATCCAAGTCTAACTGCAACATGCAAAGACAAGAGGTTGGAGCGGTGTCTACAAAATTTGGAGTGCAACATGTATTTCAAACTCATGCATAACGTTATACACATTGACGAGAAGTGGTTTTATCTCATAGAAACTACAATAATGTACTTACTCGAGCCTAACGTACCTAAAGCCTATCGAACTACCCAATATAAGCATTATATTCCCAAACTTATGTTCATGTGTGCTATTTGTAGACCACTTTTCGACTATGAGAGAATATTTTATTTGAGGAGAAAATAAGGGGGTTTTCCATATATAGAGTACATTCCAGCCAAACATACTAGTGTTAATAGGCCTAGTCTACAATAGTGTTAAGATCAATTAAGTCCATCAATAACGATGTGATTAGGAAGAAATTAATCTATGAGTTAATCCCAGTCATTAAATCTAAGTGGTCACCTTGGGCAAGTAAGAACATAACCATATAATGCAAGCTTGCTCATACTGGAAAATGACCAGGAATTTGAAGCAACAACACAATCAGACGGATTTCATATTTGTATAGTGTGTCAACCGCCAAGTCACCCAATTTAACATACTGAACTTGAGTTTTTTTTTTTTCATCTATTCAAAGTTTACAGCATCAAAATCCTAGTTCAACTTTCACTACTGCAAACTAAGGCTAATGTAACACTTTCCTTGCAACACTTATTTAAAATGTTACAATAGTTTATAAAGTGTTACTTAAACTTATGAAAAATGTTACATAAATATTGAAAAATGCTACCTAAATTTTAAAAAAATGATACGTTAAATCAAATGTAACATCGCCTAAGGTATTACTTGTAAAAGTGTTACTTTAGGTGCTATTGTAACACTTTGAACCTATTGTAACACTTTTACAAGTATTACCTAAGGTGATGTTACATTAGATCTAATGTAATACTTTTTAAAATTTAGGTAGCACTTTTCTATGTTTATGTAACACTTTTCAAAGGTTTAAATAACACTTTATAAGCTATTGTAACATTTTAAATAAATGTTGCAAAGAAAATGTTAGGGCTCATATTTGTAGTAGTGTGCACTCCCATATTTGGGCTTGTTTCTTGTACTAGTTTAAATCCAAATGAAACTTGTATCGTATAGAAACACATAAATACACCACGTTGGGGGTAAAAAAGATGAATTTGCACTAATTTATACCTTGATTTCGACCACTTCAAATTTGATTCCATCACCTTCGCTAGTGTCCTTCATAGCGCACTCCATGATCTTGACAAATTCTTCCGATGGTTGGAAGTCCAAGGGGTCCATCCAATACACCCGTTTCTTTTCCGGAACAATCATTATCAATCGCCAATGATCTCTAATCAAGAAAATAAAATTAACGTTAATAAAATAGTGGAAATGATGTTTGTTAACGTAATGTGGATTGTAACTATAACCTTTCAATGTAGGGCGTAATGAAAAATTTCTTATCCTTCCTCCAGAGATTTTTGCGAATATAGTCAATTATCTCTTGCTTTGTACATCCAATTTATTGAGTCATCACCGGGCACATGTATCCAACACATCCTTTTTTTATTGTACATAAAATATAAGTACCTGGAAATTAAGGAATTGTCCACATTAGTTGTAAACAATTTGAAATTAATAAATAGTAAAGAAGAACTAAATGTATAATTCTATATAAATATTACTTACAAGATGTATATGGACATTATCATCTAATTAACTTGCTCACATTTCCATAAGTCCTCAAAATCACTCCATAGCGCGATGATATCTCGTTTTGCACCAAATATTCAATCGTTTCCCACAAATAAGTAAGTCGAGTTC
>JAUOBV010000001.1:9779194-9793874 GCA_032360425.1 Rubia occidens
ACACCGGGGGCATTGTCTTGCAGGTCGGACGCGATTCAAGGGATCACGACGAGAGGCTTCTATCGGTGGAAACACATACATCACTAATCAGACTCAAGACATACCAAAATAAAGAATAAAACCCACAAAAGTCAATGGGTTGAATCCCAAAATGGATTGGATACCTGGGAAATCGTCGGCCCACATGAGCTGCCTGCACATGCGCCACACATACTGCTCCACTTCCAACCACGCGCTACCATGCGCGGCCACGTTCCCAATTTAATTTTCTAGCCACATTACAAGAAGAGATTCTGGGGGCACAGATTTCTTGCTGCGAACGCGGATTTGCTTCACTAACTTTTTATCAATTTTCTTCTGCTTCAAGCTCCTCGGTATTCGCAAATCCATAAGTGTGATTCTCCTGTCATGGTCGTGGATTGGTTATTAGAATTTTTTATTACTTAGATCTCCGTTTTAGCCCAATTTTCTACCAAAGGATCACGTCTTTCAGCCATGGGCGTGATCAACACTACCTCTTCTTAGTGTCAAAACACTAACATTCTCTTTTGGGTTAACTACCGTTTGAGATATTATTTAATGCCGTCTCAAACACCAATTAATCGGCAATTAAATAGCATCCATCGTTGGATGGTGGTCATGTCACAACCATCAGGTGTCGTTCATTATGTTTCTCATGGTTTCCGCCCATCTTCCAAACTCAAAAGAGTGATCGACGGTATTTTTATGGGGGAAAAATGAACTGCCGTTAATTGGAGCCTTCGTTGGTCATTCTTGCACTAGTGCCTGCACAACTTATACTTGATTTGCAAGCCACCCTAATACTACCTACATAAGCACTAGTGCAATAGATTGCTTCTTAGAAATGGTGGTGAGACATAATGAAGCTTGGGGGTTCCTCTGTCACATGCAAAAGTTGGATTTAACACCAGTCACCTTTTAATGGTCTTGTAGGATAGAAATGTTTTGATTAGTAAACATGGAAATGATGAAGAATATGGTTACGAACTTGGGTCTCCGGGGAAAATCATAGACCGACCATAAAGGGAATTCCCCATAATTATTCATCTTTTCTTTTTCCAGCACCCAGCAGTATTATCTTTTCACCCACGTCTTTTTCTCCCTTTTCCTTACAATAATTCTTATCTTTTCAAAGATTATTTGCTACTCAACCCCATTATTCTTACATATCTGCACGCCCTTTTACGAAGATTTTGGCTAAAGCTTGAGTTCAATGATCCTCACCTTCATCATCGTTCTCGTTACAATCTCTCAAAATCTAAAATAGCTCATTTGTGGTTATGTGCTGTACTTGCTAGATCAACATTCAAAAGTTTCTATTTTTAAAGATTATTTATATTATTGGCAGGATCTACTTAATTTAGGTATCATTGTTAAACTCTAGTGACACTAGCTACCATATCAACGTGTGTTTAAATCTCATCGGGGGTGGGAAATGGAGAATTTCAAAAAATTAAATTAAATTACAGTATGAAAACCTTTGAATGAGCCAAATATCATCAATATTACACCGATATATTTTTAGCACACATAAAATTTTATTAACACATTGATGATGAAAACAAAATCTAAACTTAATATTAGAAATATATAAATCTAAACTTGTAGAGTGATTGCTGTCACTTAATTAGATGGGGCCTCAATCATTATGATCATAAAAAAAATAGTTAATCTTTATCTTTGTTGCTGATTAGATCATCCAACAGTAGTTGGGGGGAGGAAAAAATAAAATGGAAGGGATGGTGACCACTGACTAGCATGATTAATGAATGGATTGATTATAAATGCTCAGCTAATCCTCTGTTTGCCTAATTTAAATTTAGCCTACGGGCATCTTTAATTGGCCCGTGTACTCATTTTTGTATTGGGGTAACGCCAATACGTACACGCTAGCTATTAAATGTAGCCATCTTCATGCATAGTAGGTAGTTAATATTAGGTCAATCACCACCCTAGTCTTATAACCATTTTAACCAATGAAAACCTTCTTCATTTTGGGTTAATATTTTACAAAAAATTAGTGAGATTTGGGTTCTTGGGTGAAAAAAAATATCGACAACAAAGTGATACGATAATGCATTGGAATTACAATGACACGGAACGAAATCACCACTCTAGTCTTAACCATTTAAACCAATTCAAACCCTTCATCATTTTGGGTTATATTTTACAATAATAAAAATTTAAACACCACATGTTATGGTGGGGGTTGGTGAATCCTTACTTGTTTATTAATTTAAAAAGAAAGGTACATAAATGAGGTGGACATAATAACCTTACCTTAGATAAAAAGGCGTTGAAACTCTAACAGCTATACAATAACCTATCTTTATAGTCCTAAGAGTTTCAGTTGCCTCAGAGAACAAAAAACGTGGAATACAAATGAAGGAAAAACGTGGAAGACCTATACAAGAAACTATTCTAATCTAAGATAAAGAAATGAACATGCATCCATCTTCACCCGGCCTTCAATACGTGGGGGCAAACCTACATTTCAAAATACCTTATTTACCGGTTGGAGTGAAGCCAATTTTCTAGTGAGTCTGCTACTGAGTTGACTTCTCTATAAATGTGGATGATTGTGTAGTTCAAAGTCCGCAGCATCTCCGATGTCTCTCTTATTATTTCTAAGCAGCTCCAAGGCACTTTATACTGGTTTTTGATGAATTGTACCAGCACGTGGGAATCAGATTCAATTTCCAATTTTTGGATGTGAAGACCGAGTCCATAGAGGAGGGCTGAGGCTTTTGCTTTAAGGAGGTTTATGCACTAATATGTTTTCCAGCAGTTGAGATAGTTTCTCCCTTGTGATTTCTGATTATACAGCCAACACATGCAGTTACTGGACTCACAAATGAACCATCTATGTTAAGTTTAAAGTGATAAGGGAAGTTCCATTTAATGATTTGGACAAGTTTCCTAAATTTAGGAGCTCTGCCTTTCACTATTTTTTGAAGTATCCCTGTCAGGTCCTAACATTGGTTCAGTTTGTAAAAAAGTAAAATGTCATTGATCTGGAACATAGTTTTCTTAAAGATCAATCCCAAATTTGGTTAATTCCTTCATAGTAATACTTTCATCTTGCACTCCATATAAACCAAATTACTAGGTAGTGGATGATTCTAATTATAACCACCAAGTACATATGACCTTCAGAACAGTTCCAGAAGTAAAAGTATCTATCCCACACAAAATCAAAGCTATAGGGCAGGAAATTAAGTACAGAGTGTATCATATCCCTTAAATTTTTAATCATTGTACAACTATTAAAACAGTGGTGAATAGATTCATCGGCCATAAAACAAAAGCAATGCCTAGAAGGGATATTGAAACCAAAATCTTCCAAAATATCTGGAAAAGTAAATAATCTATTCAATAGTTTCCAATTCATGAATTTAATCTTTTTAGATATATTGCAGACCATAGATGTTTAAAAGAGGGTACTATTGTTTTCTTGTCACTGACAAGTTTATATGCTGATTTTAGACTAAAATGCCCATTATGAGTTAACTTCCAGATCATTATATCCTCATATTCAGGAAAAAAATTAATTTCTTGTTCCAAAAAAGAGATGATCTAATTAGGAATATGAGACTTAATATATTGGATGAGATGATCTTTGTTTTGGATAAATTCTTCAACTGACAGGTCTGGGAAAGGATTATCAATCCTGTCATCCCATATATTAATGAAAAATCCTAACTCTGTCCAACTGGAGATCCAGAAAGAGACATCCCCTTTGCCAATTTTAATCTGGATGTACTGAAGGGATAGGTTATGGATTTCTTTAATTCTTAACCAGGTTTTAGAGTTTTTATAACAGTCAGGTATAGACCACATAATTGTTTCCCATAAATATTTGTCTTCTTGAAGTTTCCACCATAGTTTGAGTGCAAAAATTTTACTCTAAGTGTGTAAGCTTTTAAAATCAAGTCCATTTTCATTAGTTGGGTAGCTCAACTTTATATATAACCTCTAAGTTCTTTTACTTTGAGTTCGGTCTGAATTAGAGGACCAAAAGAGCTTAGCCAAAGTTTTATATATCTGATTGATGACAGATACTGTTGGCCTCAATACTGCTATCGGATGTATAAGTATTGAAGAGAGGACATGTTTAATTAAAATTGCTCTACCAGCAGGGGGTTGGAGTTTTACTTTGCCATTTTTCTATTTTGAATTTAATTGAGGTGATCAATCCATGAAAATAAGTGTTTTTAGGTCTTCCTGTAAAGATAGGAAAATCTAAATATTTAAAGGGAGGTGTACCCTCAAACACCTTTGAATCTGTTTTGATTAAAGAGATAGTTCTTGAAGAAGTGTTTTTGGATATGAAAAGAGAGGATTTTCAAAGTTTACTCTTGGCCAGATGCTAATTCAAAGGATTAAAAAAACTGAAAATAGTTTTAAGTCCAACCTTTGAATATTTTAGAAGGATTACTGTATCATCTGCATAATAGAAATGATTAACCTTGTTCATTTGGTTTGGTAGTTTATAGTATTCTAGATTGGAGTATCTGAAATGGAAGTTGAGGTTTCTAGAAAATGACTCAGCCATTAGAATAAATAGCATGGGTGAGAGTGGGTCTTCTTGTTTAAGACCTCTTGAGGGTGGGAAAAAACCAATTGATTTTCCATTTATAAGAATGGAGAAAAAGTTGATTTGAGATTAATGAGTATTAAGTTTATGAAGCTTTTTTCAAATCCCATATGATTAAGTGTTGAAGCTAAGAAGGTCCATGAAACCCCTATCAAAAGCTTTCATCGTATCCAATTTTGAATCATGTTATGCCCTTTTGTTTTGGAATGTATAAAATTGATAAGTTCTTTTAAGAGAAGAATATTATCAGCAATTTCTCTTCCAGAAACGAAAGCTGATTGTTCTGGGCTGATAATTTCATTAAGGAAAGGTTTTAATCTTGGTGAAATGACTTTATTAAAGATTTTGTTAATAAAGCTACATAGACTTATTGGTCTATAATCTTTAAAACTGGAGCAAACCTATTTTTTAGGGATTAAAATTATTAATGTTAAGGATGTGGCTTTAGGGATATCCGCCCAGAGAAGAACTTTTTAATTGCTATGAGCACATCTATTTTAACTATGTGCCAACATTTGTGATAGAAAAACCATGAAAAGTCATCTAGTCCAAGGGAAGATTGGCTATCCATTTATTTAACTATCTCAGTGAAGTCATCCATGGAAATCTATTTCATTAACTGAGTGTTCATGTTTGGATTTACTGTTTTAGGAATGTTTTCCATAAGCCAAGAAGTATTAATACATGTGGGGTCTGAAAATTCCTCACTTAAGAGTTATGTATTTTATAGTTTCTTGGCCAATGCCTTCTTGATTATATATCCATGTCCCTTCATTATTCTTGATTGAAGCTATTGTTTGTCTCTTATGTTGGGAATTAACTGATTGGTGGAATTTTTTTAAATTAATATCTCCTTCTTTTAACCATTTAAGGTTTGATTTTTTTTCTCCAAAAGGTCTGACTCATTATCTTAGAGATAGTTGTTTTTTAATTAGCTTTTTCCTTATTATAAGTTGTTAGGGTCTCATCATTTTCATTATCCTGAAGATATGATTCATCCTTTGTTAACTGGTCTTCATATGATTGAAGAACATCAAAGATGTTGCCAAAGACATTATAATTCCAGGATTTTAAAGCAGCTTTTAAGTGTTTTAATTTGAAAATAATCTTCCTCATTCCAGATTCATGAGTTTGGACATTCCAAGAATCTTCCACAAGTTTCATGAATGTTTGGTGATTAGTCCAACATTCTTGAAATTTCAAAGGTTTGGGGCCTGAAAAAGGCTGATTTTCTAAAACATGTAATATTAAAGGGGTGTGGTCATAATGTTCTCTAGATGAAACTAGGATATGGGAAGAATTAAATTTAGACCACTAAAGATTGTTTGATACCCCTCTATCTAATCTCTTCCACACTCTACCTTTAGGTCTCATGCCAGTCCAAGTGAAAGGGCACCTTGAAGCAGGTCTGTTAGATAGATACTGAGCTGTTAGAAAATTATTAAAGTTTTTTATGCAATTTTTGTTTGGGATCGATGGTCTCAGATATTCTTCCTGCTTGGAGATGACATTAAAATCCCCTATTAATCTGAAAGGTTCTCTATTTAAAGAGTTTACTTTGCTCCATAGGTTTTTTCTACCTTTTATTGTGTGTTTAGCATAATTAATCCAATTTTACATTCATTTGTTAGATTTTTTTTTCTCTAACAGTTGTATATACAATCTGTTCATCCACTTATTGGATGTATATTGTGACAGAATCATCCCAAGAAATCCAAATTTTGTATTTTAAGTTTGAGAAGAAATTTTTGAAACCTATGAGCCTTGCAATTTTCTCAGTTGAGTCTGCAATCAGCATAGGTTTTGTTAAAGCACAAATTTTTATTTTATGCCTTCTTTTGAGATCTTGAATTCTGTTTTGGGAAGTTGTACTACCTATCCCTCTAATATTCCATACAAAAAATTTAAGCTCTATAATTAAGAAGTTTTGGATGAGTACAATGAACAATGGGTAAAAGCCATTTTAGGAGTTGAAGTGTAATATTTTTATTGTCTCTTTTAGGCTTAGTCTTCTAATCATTAAGCTCTAACTAGTTTCGATGAGAGTTAATAATATATTTTAGCTTAGTTTGAAATTCAGTTAAGGTGGCTTTTAATTCTTCAAAATTATGACTCTTCTTATTAATCCTTAGGGATTTAAGCAGCTTTGAAATTTCAGTGCTTAGCCACTCTGAGATTGAACCTTTTTTCCAGTTAGAGGACAGTAGAGGGGAACCTCCTCCATGTATTTCTATAAAATCTTCTTCATTCTTTGATAAGTTATCCAAATGGTTAGTTTATGGGTCAGTTTAACCTCTATTAGTTGTTTCTACCTGGAGTAGGTCAGTAACTCTAGGTAACATGTTATCTTTTGGAAGGGAAGATATTTTATAGGTATCTACAACTAAATTAAAATTATTATTGGCTACTGTATCAGTAAGAATCATCTCAGAATATTCATTGTTTTCGGATTGATCATTGCTTCAATGGGAGTTGTTAGGTATGAACTGATCAATTTGGAAATTAACTGGATCCACATCAGGAGAGATTTCAGATTGAATAGAGGGGAGAGTAAGAGGAACCTGAGACCCCTTAACAGGGGGGGGTCTAGACTTGAGAACTCTAAGTATGAGTAGCTAAATGATCAATATTGACCTTTAATGTCTCCTTATTAGCCTCCATATGAGCATCAGTGGCAGTATGCTCTTTTTGGTTTGCTTAAATTAAATCCTTGTTAAATCCTTGGACTTAGCTGAATTTGGGACCTGGTTTAAAACAGTTGAGTTTTTGTTAACTAGAATATAAACTTTGTCCTTCATTGATAAGCCAGAAATACAAGGTCCAACCTCTTTACCATTGTTGCTTCCTTGTCCTTCTTTTGGGTGGGATTTCTTACCATTATTTTGGTCTCCAGGCAGTAAACATGAAGTTGATTTGCTCAAACCAGCAAACTCAAGTTAAATGACCTAGCTTGAGGCAGTTAGAACAGTACTGAGGGACACCTTCATATTCAACATATTGCCAAAAACCAATGTCCCTAAAACTTAACCAGACTCTTTCTAGAAGATGTTTGGTAACATCTATTTCAACACAGACTCTAGCAACATGGGGTCTGGTTTTATTTAAAGTTTCTTTGTCAACTCTCACTGGATTTCTTAATAGATTACCAATTGACATTAAAGCCAGTAATCAAAGAATTTTTCAGGCAAACCAAACAATGAAATCCAAACATGAGCATATGGTGAATCAACATTAAGATTAAAATTAGGCACCCATTTAGTCATTCTAATTGATTACGAACCAAAGTACTAGATTTTAAGTAACTAGCATCTATAGTAATCATCAGGTGAATAAAAAATTAACTAAAACTTGACGATTGTCAAGTAGAGTGATATTGGTATGCCCTTTGAAACCAGTCGTTGGAAGTCTTTTCGCAGCTTGTCCATTTGGTGTCTACTTCCGGAGAATTTTCCTACCTTAGTCCAGCAAAGAGGGGCTTCCAATCGGAGACATTTGAAATCCGTGAACTGCAAACCAGGCTCCCCAAGATGATCGATGTTCGGTTTTGGATTGAATGGAGCACTGTTAGTCGAAGGTTCAGGGTTGGGGTTGGGTTGGGATTGGGACTGAGATGGAGACCTTTCTATAGTTAATTGTTGAGAGCTTGGACTTAGGACATCGAGGGTTTAGGTCCCAGAGGTGGCTCTGCCATAGCGGCATTACCAATCAAGGGATGAGAACGGTGAATTAGGGTTCAGACATATCATCGCTGATCGCCTCAGAGAGGTTTTAAAAATGAAAAACACATATTCAATTTTACAATAATTTAGAAAGATTTCGGTTGTTAGGTGAAAAGAATATCGAGAACATACGATAATGCATTGGAATTACAATGACACGAAAAGGTGAAATTGAAAAATTTTCAATGCTCTTTCGTTCCAGCTTAAAGTGTCTACTTGCCTTTTAGCACTATTTTCTATCAAACTCTGACCTCATATTTGAATAGATATATGAGCAAATATATTATCATATGGTTGAATTCATCGTAATAAGTAGTTTCTAAATATCAACTTTTTATTTGTCGTTATTTTACGTAGATGAACATATTAACGGTCAAACATGTTTCTTAAATAGCGTGATAATGATTGATGTACAGTTATAAGCTGGGACAAAGGGATTATGATTATGTAACTTTTGTTTTATACCTGTAAATCAAATATGACGTTGCTAATGATACGTCTGTTATTCACTTTCACTTATCTTTTTAATGGGTTATATACAAATATAACCCTATATAATTGAGTAAGTGTAAATATAACTCTCAGATAATTAAAATTACAAAATAACCCTAACTAGTTGATGAAAGTGGCAAAGTGCAAATATTACCCTCTGGTAAGAAATTTGGCGTTGGCTTAGTCTTTCTAACATTGACTCAATCTAAAATGACCAAAATTCCCTTTGACCCAAAAGCAGAAAGGTTGTGGACCATTATAACCTTACCACTGTCGCTGCTACTCCACCACCGCTCAAACTGGGCCACCACATGGCCACCGCTATGCCACCAAACCCTTCACCACCCGATCCCGAACCTAAACCCTCAGTTTCACCACAACCCTCAACCCCCATCTCCGTCGCCGTCCCCGTTCCACTTTGCTTCGCCACCACCAGCAATCTAAAACTCTAACCCCATCTCCTCACCACCACCTCAAACACCCCACCCGATCCCAAACCCTAACATTTCATCTCCACACCACCCAAAACACCAAGCTCTGTCATCGCCACTCCGCTACGGCATCGTGCTGGGCCAGCCAGTGACAGTGATCCCAAACCCCACCCACGGTTCTACCACCACTCCAAACCCACCACCTGGTTCTAAATCCTAATCCCTCAGCTCCCCCACCACCCAAAACCTCAGCTTTTCCGCCACCCTAGCCCCATCATTGGCGCTGTCACCGCTGACCAAAATCATTTGCACACCGTTCATACCGCCCACCATTGCTGATGCTCCCCAAAACCCTAGACAATTCCCATCCACCACTATTGTTGCCTCTAAAAGCCTCTGCCCACCATCGTTGTTGCTCCATAAAACCCTAGACGACTCCATCGCCGCTGCTCCATCTGCTTACAAACCTTTCACCAGTGTTGGCCCAAATGTGCCATCCCACGTCGATCAGCCCGGTTCGACACCGAGAAGAAGAGAATCACACCATCGGCGGGAGAGAAGAAAAAGAGAAGGGAGGGTTTGTAGGGTGAAATGGATTTTTCAAGAATTTTGGCCAAAGTTTGTTGGAAAGGTTAATTTTGCACTTTCATTGAGTATCTAGCGTTATATTGGCACTTTCGAACACTGCAGGGTTATATTGGCATTTATGGCAATTATAGGGTTATAAATGCAATTTTCTCTTTTTTAATTAGTAAAAACTTTTATATACTAATATTCACTTACTAAGCATCTTACATAAAATTGTAAAAAAAATTAATACCAACACCTCTCCACACAATACTTTCCCAACAAACCCAAAACCACCATCAATACAGAGGAGGCCACCACTAGTTATGGTTGTTGCCCCCACCATCCCTCAGACCACGCAACCTCAAACCAACATAAATCCATTCCCACTGAAATTCCTTTCCCTAGCTTGTTGACCTATCTTCACCATCCAATCTCATCGCTGACCACCCTTCATGTCTCAACCTTACTGGCTGACCACACCTCACCGCTCAACTTCGCTGGCTGACCGCTTCTCATTGCCCAACCTTACCATCTTACCATTGCTCACTGCTTAAACTCACAAGAGTCTATGGCCACAAATCTCAGTCTAGCATTTCAATGCTGAGGCAAAGTAATTTAGATCCTTATCAACAGTAGTTGGTTGATGACAGGTGGTGGAGGTCTCTCAAATTGGGCAGTCTACACAACCAAACAGTGTGAAAAGTGGATGGACTTTTTAAGCTTGAGGCACTGTTGAGCTTGATTTTTTTGTCTTCCTTTTCATAACAAGTTTTTTTCCCAGTTTTCCTTTTTATTTTAGTTTCTTCTCTTTTTTCTCTTATTTTTCATATATAAGGCATGTTTATAAAATGTGTCTTCTTTTTGTTTACATCATAAGATTGAATGTCTCCTCGAAGTTAGGCTTTCCTGCAACCTTTTATCAATTAAAACCTTGTTGGCTTTCCGATCTTCTCTCCATAGTTGGTTCCAGAGAAATCCGAGTCAAAAGTTGTTTAAACAACCGACTTTTGATGATTTTGACATGAGGACTAAGAGAAGATAAGTAGACTCGAACGGATTGAAAAAATTCAAGCTAATTAGACCGGTTAATTTTGGTAAGACTGTCTTTAGACCAGTTACCTTCGGTTCGATCAACCTAGTTCAGTTTAGAGGCTTTCACACACACACAAAAGATGATTCTGAAACACGTAGAAAAATATTTTTTTGCCAAATAAAATTGATCGGGATAAGTCTCCAACTTTTTCTAGGAAGTTTTAATTTAATGGAGATTGACCGGACTTTTACTAGATAGGCCGTCAATTTTTTTCTTTTTTTGTTTCTGATGTGACGTCAAATGCATTTATTTTCCGAAGCATTTCACATCTCTTTTGTTATCTTTTTGTAGGAAATTTGCTAGATTTAGGTAGGTTTACATCGTAAGGGGTTTAGATAACCGTTTTTGGTTTTCGTATCTAAATCCTTCATTTTGTAACCTATTTTGAGCTAATGCATTTTTGGTCCTTACGAGCATCTAAATTCCATTTAGTGAGTTTATTTATAAATTTCTTATAAGAACTTTGGAGTAGTTTAGTGAAGGTCATTCCCAAGGATGGTAGAAGACTAAAGACTATTTGGAAAGTGGTAGAAGATAGATTGAAGAAGGAAGGCAAAGTAGTGAAGGAAGGATGATCCAAGTTTTTGGAGATGACTTCTGAGAATGATCTGAGAAGAATTGTGTTCCATGGATAATATCATTGGATTTGTCTTCACGAGTACTAAAAAATGACTACAATAACTCCCAAAATGGATCGGCAGTTCACCTGTAGAGATGGAAATAAGAAGCGAGCATAAGCACCTTTGTGGACCGCGACATATACCGCGGCCTGCGAAGACAAAACCGTGAAATAAGATGCTGGGAAGATTGGGCATTGCGGGCCACAATACATTGCTGCAGCCCGCAACAGATGGATTGGGCTGCTTTTTGTTCTCACTTTTTAGCCTCTCATCCCACTCTTTTTCTATCTTCTTTCTCTTGGCCGAAAATACTCTTCCCAAAACCCTAATTCTTCATTTTATTTTCATATTTTCCATCTTTATTTTTTATAATTATGCTTGGGATTTGTAGTATGATTTGTACTAACTAAACTCTTAGTCTTGGGAGTGATTAATTGTGCGTCCTTACCCATGACTTGAGAATCATTTCTACCTATTTAATTCTTTGTCTATCGGACATTTATGGAGATTTGACGTTGGTTGTTAATTTCATTAATGTGATTATAATTTTGATAATGTGCAATGCTTGTATGATAACTTGTTAGAAATGGGTGAAAGTAACTAATTTCCCCTCTTTTGACATGGAATCCAAGAGCATGAGTTAGAGCTTCTAATTGGGTTTATGATTTGATAATTTCTAGATGATTATGATTATTTTGAATCCTTTGTCATGTTTATTTTAAGGTAGCTAGTAGGATAAGTCATTGAATGTTGAAGTTTCTTGACTAATATCTGTAAATACATAAATTGGTTCAATGCTTAGATATTTCGATTAATGTTTATAAGTGTTATCAAGCTTGTTGATTCTTTGTACATAATTCCATTAATGGGACATTTTTAGGCATTTCTCGACTAAAGGGTCCATTAGTGAGGTTTAAAAGAGATGTTGAATTCACTTTTGTAAATTACTAACAAAGAAGAATGAAGGGTTTCTTCACAACAAGTAGTCAAGGTAGTAAATAGGCCATGGATTCAAGGATAGATAAGATGCTCTAAATTGGTAATAAATTGGGCCCGTAATTTGTGTTTGATCAATCTTTGTAATTTGTTGCATGATTAGCTTAATCTCTTATTTATGATAGCATCTTTGTCTTTAATTTCATAACATAGAAAAACCAACCCCCCCAATCTTTACTTGCCTTTATATATCTATATATGTCTATATCTATGCTTATATCCACCTTATATGCATGAACCCTTACGGAACTTTCTATTCTTCGTGAATAACCCTGATTTGCCACTATCTACTTAATTGTATTTAGGAAGCATTTTAGGGCTACAAATTGTATTTGATTAGGTACGAAAATAACCTCTCAAATTTTGGCGCCGCTTCCGGGGAAAAGGCATTTATTTTTAAGTGTCTGGGCATATTATATGTGAATATGTGCTAGTTGTGTAAATATGTGTTATTTTACCTTTATTTGGTCATTAGTTGATTTTTGGTTAGCTTGGAGACGTATTGTTTGAGTTTCTGTTGTATAATTCATACTCGACCTCTTCACAAGAACCCCTACACTACGAACCTGAGTTAGAGTTGAACTTGAAAACTGTTAGGAGGTTTTTTTAGAGAGTGTGAATAACACCCCTCCTACTAATAATTTTGAAGAACATTCTACTTCCATGGAGCATGAAAATGAGAATCCGGAAGGAGAACCTCAACACCCTCACCTTCAATGAGGGGATGTCCCGTTGAGGAAAATTCTATTGTGGGAGACAATGGCTCCTAACCTTGATCAACAACTGATGTGTATCACTTATCCGGTGGTTGGGCTGAATGGACACTTTGAACTTAATTCTAGGTTGATACACTTGCTACTCTCCTTTCTTGGTAGGAAAGGGGAGGACCCTAACAAACATCTCTCCGACTTTCATATGGTTTGTTGTGGTATGATTCCCAAAGGAGTGAATAAAGAGCTATACATGTTGAAGGGCCTTCCCATTTTCATTGAGATATTCCACAAGGGATTGGCTTCACTACCTTCTATCCGGGAGCATAAACTCATGGATTAAGTTGAAGATGAAGTTTCTCGCCAAGTACTTCCCGGCCTCAAAGTCCACCACCTTGAAGAAGGTGATTAGAAATGTCTTTCAATTGCATGAAGAGTTGTTCTACGACTATTAGGAGAGGTTAAAAAATATTCTCTCAAGTTGTCTGTACCATGGCTATTTGGAGAGAGATTTGGTATACTATTTTTATAATGGTCATCTTGACGAGGAACAAAGGCTAGTGAGGGCATCTTGTGGTGATTCTATTGGGAACAAGACTTCATGAGTGGCTATGGAGTTCTATGAGGAGTTAGCCAAGGAGTCGAGGACTTTTAGTTCTAGATCTGATTTGAGAAGGCAAAATTCCAACAACACAAGTTCCCCCTCCAACAATGGAAAGCTTAAGGACCAAGTCCTGACACTCACTTCCATGATTAAGGCCTTGATGAAAAAAAATCTAGAAACACACCACATGTGAAATCTTGTGAGATTTGTGCTTCACCGCACCCTACAAATACATGTCCGAGTTTGCAAGATGATTATGTGGTAGAGGTGAATGTCGTTGGTTTTCAAGGAGGCCAAGGATATCAAGGTAATCAAAGTTACCAAGGTTGAGGCTACCAAAACCGACCTTACAATGCACGTAATCGAGATCACGCGATTCTCCAGCATGGAAATGTTCAAGGAGGGGAAAATGCACAAAAATACCACCCTCAACAACAACAATACTGACCTCTGCAAAAAAAATTCCAAGGCTTCAAGAAAAGTCCTATGATCAAGACGAGAGTTCGGGCTTGTCAAAAGATGAAGTAAAGCAAGCCATTGGGAAATTGATCCTGTGTGTGAAGAAGGCCGAGAAGTTCCAAGAGAAGACCGAATCGAGCATCAAGAACTTGGAGACTCAAGTGCATCAAATGGCTCAAATCTTGAATCGAATGGAGATAAGAGAGAAGGGAAAACTTCCTTCCCAACTAAAGCTTAACCCTCGACAAAATGTGAGTGCCATCTCATTGAGGAGTGGCAGGGAGGTGAAGGAACCCCAAGGCAAAGATGGTGTTGAGTGGGTGCTTGAGAAAGAGGATAATGTTGGGGAGCTGGCCAAAGAGTTGGCC
>JAUOBV010000001.1:9824327-9835030 GCA_032360425.1 Rubia occidens
ATCTAATGGATAAAAAGGCAATCGAAATAGGAAAAGAAGCAGGGATATTACCATAAGCATCGGAGAGGAGAATGACGGCGCGCGTGGAGTCGCGTGGCCCGGTGATATAAGTTTGAAGGCCGGCGAGTTCTTCGACGGTAGCCGCGGATGGGTTCTTCTCAGAAGACATTTCAGCTGCTGCTTTTCTTACCACAGTAGCACTGTAAGTCTAGTGATTGGGAAAAAATAGTTCGAAAATACTTGTTTTTTTTTATTTAAAATTAGAACTACATTTCCATTTAGTTTTAAAGAAACGTTTGAGTTCTTATTTTGGTCAAATAAGGTTAAAAAAAATTGATTGACGAATAATTTTATATGATTGAAATTCTTATTTTAGTCAAAATGAAATTTTCAATTAATTTGTTTTTTTATTTTAATAATTACATTGTATATTTATACAATCATCCATTAATTGCTAGACATTTTCTAAACAAAGTCAAATCAACGAACATCTAGTCAAACGAATTAAATGAAAACATAATAAATTAATATTCATTTATTGAAGTTGAGGCTTAAGATTTCTAAACTCAAGTACACATATATCGGTTGGGATTTTTATACTTTTAACCCTAAATTTAGACTAAAAGTGTCAATAGTACAATCTTGCAAAACAAAAAATGTCAAAATGACTCTAATTTTATGCTGAATTGTGTAGCTATAATCTTTTGCCACTATTTCGGCGTTAACTCACCAATTAAGGTGTTGACCAGAAATGAAATGATGAAAATGTTTTTTACTCCATAAGCTGAATTCTCATTTTACCCCTTTACATCTTCTTCAAAACTCACCCTTACCCCAACTACCGCCTGCCACCACACGTCACCGCCGCGCCACTACTTAGCACCACCCCTTCTTCTCTCCACCACCCCTTTAATTACACTAAACTAGAACTATAAACCTCTATTCTCCTCTATGCTACTGTTTTCATAAACTGGGCATAATAAACGGCAGAGCTGCCCCCACTGGCGTCGTACACGTGCAACGGCATCTTCGTTTCATAC
Source organism: Rubia occidens (assembly GCA_032360425.1). Classification (NCBI taxonomy): domain Eukaryota; kingdom Viridiplantae; phylum Streptophyta; class Magnoliopsida; order Gentianales; family Rubiaceae; genus Rubia; species Rubia occidens. Next base: position 9,825,368 of record JAUOBV010000001.1, read on the forward strand.
ACTATGACAAAGAACTAGAAGATCGCTCCGGATTTGAAGTCCGACCCTACCCGGCAGCCGTACTGGTTCATATGGATGTTCTCAGTGCTCAACAACGGGCTAGAAGAGCTTAAGGCATATCGGATGTTTGTCGGGTTCCTCCAACAGACTACTGAGAAAGGAGGCGAATCTCGCGGCGGAGAAGAATGGAGTTAAGTGGAGAAGAAGGTCGAACAGATTTGAAGGTCGCGTGCAAGTGAGTCTCACTGAAGAATAATAGAGCTCTGCCAAGATCTGGTCGATGGAGCTCAGCCGCGTGATGACCGCGCGCATGTGAGTTTCACCGGAGAACAATGGAGCTCCGCCAAGATCTGGTCAGTGGAGTTCAGTCGCGCGAGGACCGCACACATGTGAGTCTCACTGAAGAAGAATGGAGATCCGCCAAGATTTGGTCGATATAGCTCAACTGCATGAGGAGATGGGTGATTTGTGAAGAAGAAAAGAAGAAGAAATGTTCTTTTTTTAAAAAAAATCAGAGGTATAATAGTCATTTCCTTAAATTCTAACTAAATCTCTCGCTGACAATTGAAGTCAATTGTGTCCAGGTTAGATTGACACATATATAATAAAAGTAGGTTATTTTGGCACTTTCTAATTTTGAAAGGTTATATTGACACTTTCATACCAAAGTTAGGACTATTTTAACACTTAGTACTCTTATTTTTTTAAAAAAATCTATGGTCACGTGAATATAAAATTATTCAATTAAGCAAATAAATGAACTTATATGTTGATATAAAAATAATGCTCCCTCCGTCCAAGATAATATGACACAATTTTCTTTTTGTCTATCTCAATAAGAATTGCGCAATTTAAAAATTATTTAAAATGGTAAAAGATATATTGTAAAATTTTCACAATGTCTTCTTTAGTTTTAACAACTTTTAGACTAGGCACACTGCATTCTCAAAATACTCCTATCTTTTTTACATTCACTGTCATATTAGTTTACATAATAAAAATAAGTCAAAAGAAATTATGCCATTTGATAGGAGACTGAGTATAAAAAACTGACAAACTCAATGATCAAAAGATTCGAAATTAGTGAAACTTGTAGACATAATCAAAATTTGTAGTACTAAAATTTATAAAAGAGAAAAGTGCATTTTTAATCCTATATTTTGGTCAAACGTGCTAATATAACCTTGTAAAATTTAAAAACGTCAATCTAATCATAATTTTAAACAAAAGTGTCAGTCTAACCCCGACAGCCTAAAATTGGTAGGAAATCAAGAAAACGACCATTATACCCTTGAGTTAACAAATCAAAAAATAAATAAAAAAGAAATGACCATTATACCCTCCCATCTATCGTCTTCCCCAGATCTTCTTACCTATCCTCTCTTCACCCCTAACTGCCGCCGCAACTTCTTTAACAATTTTTTGTTCTTCCAACGGTTTTCTTCTCTTGGGTTTTTCTTCAAAGATTTTCCACTGGGGTTCTTCTTCTTCAACGATTTTTGGATCGTCTGTTGGGATTGAGCTGTGGCGTCGAGGCTAAGGAATGACGATCGGGTGTTGTTGGGTGGCGTCGAGATTGGGGTTGCATCGAGGTGGTGAAGTGGCGGCGTGCGGTGGCGGGGCTAGCATTCATGGCGGGTGGTGGTGTTGAGGGCGGAGTTAGGGTTGAGAAAGGAGGTGTTGTTGTGGGCCAGCGGGTAGTGGCTGGTGAAGAAGAAGTCATCTAAGTGTGTATTGGTCCTAAAAAAATTATGTTCTAAGGCTGTGGTTAATTTGGTCTTTTCACCTGATTTCAATGAGTCCATGCCGGAGTTGAGAAAAAAAATTACAATTTTACAAAAAAAAATTAGGGTTAGTTTTGCACATTCAGATTTTACATGGTCATATCTGCGCTTTCAAAATTTAATAGGGTTATTTATGCACTTTACCCTCTATAAAACTACACACACTATTATATTTCACCAAAACATGAATATAAAACTTTAGGATCGGATTCTTGAATACTTTCACAAAATTGGTACCGGACATGAAATGGGCAAGTTTCTTGACATGTACTCCAGACAATCAAATTCATAGTTCATTCGATGTAAAATACGTCACAAGTCGACCATAGATTTTAAGATGGAAATCCATGACTCTAGCGGAGCAGAGCACGGATAAAGTAACCGCGAGTGGAAGCAATTGTTGGCACAGAAAAGGCGATTGAGTTTTCGTGTTGTTTGAAAGTGAAGTGAGTGGCATAGCTTTCCTGCGAAAAACCGATGATGATAAAGAGGATAAGGCTTTCGTTGCTTCTTTAGCTCAGTTCTCTGGTGTTGTTATCAAGGTGGCCAACATCATTTTGAAGTTAAAACGTAACCCCATTAATGTTTTAACATACTTTTTAGCATGTTTTTTCAAGACATGTTTGACCATTAATAACTTTTGATGCGCATGTTAATATCATATAAAATCTTAATATTTGAAAAGTAAATGCTACGTATAATCTAACGATATCTTACATGATAATATTACTACTTATATATTACATGAAATTTATGATCAAACGTGATTTGAGAAGGTTGACTGAAAAGTGTGTCAAATTTAACTGAACATAGGGAGTACTAGATTCCCTCGTCCCAGGAAAAAGAAAGCATGAGCCTAATCACGAAAATGACTTCAAACTCATCTCTCTGGTTGATCCATACGCATTTCAGTCGTGGCAGATAAGTCTACACCTTTCTTCTTCTTTTCATCTCACAATGGATATGTCACCAGAATACCATATGTCCTGATTCTGAAGAAATATGTTTCACAGGGAGAGAGTGATGAAAGTACATCATATCTTTGCAAAAACCATCAACCAGGGTGATGATTTTGTACAGGGGATTTGGATGTTTATTCTATCATAGAGCCTATGTACAATTACATTACAATTTTGTGTATGATTGCCACTGCATTATATTATTCTACAATCTTCAACTTCATCTTGACCTTGTGACCAAACTAACCCAACTTGGATCACCACCCCATTCTTCAAACACAACCAAGAAGTTCTCGCCGGAGTTCAGCCATGACCGAGGAATATGGTACCTGAAAGTTCCATGTAAAGTTAGAGTGCTCAAGTTGGCTACTACTACAGGTAGATAACAGTTGCAGTGAATTACCATCTCTGTGAAGGCTCTCCGCAATACATTTGGCATTTTTTCTCTGAGAAAGTTCCCGCGTAGTTACAGGAGCCACAGTTCCCCTTGGCTATATACGCCGGCCAGTGTCTTCCAATGCTTCGCCCGTTCACCCATATCTGCCCTTTTCCCATGCTAAGCATGTCTAGTGCAACTGGACTGTTTCCAGGCGGCGTGATAAAAGTCGTCTGATAAAGGTGTGTGGTTAGTAGGAATTTGAGGGAAGGGAATGAACCATATCAAACGGGACAAAGAATATTACCTTGTACCAAGTCAAGGGCTGCTTCACAGCTAGTCCTTGCCATTCAACTGAGGAGCTCCCGGTAATGGTGTTCAGGCTTAAGGATTCACCATGTAAACCGATCTTGTAACTCCATTTCTGCTTTGTCAAGTCTCTTGTCCCCAGTGTTACTGGACCAAGAACACCTGTATTCCACTTTTCAAAATGCACGCCGACATTCTAAATACAAAAACATTCAATATGAGCGAGTGAATCTTGCAATTTGAAAAGGACTTGGACATTGTCAAATGAAAACTAACCGCGAGACCAACTGCAACACTAAGTAGAGATATCTTGTTGATGCCTGCATTCAGCTTTACTTGCTGACGGAATGTAAGTTTCGGGTTGTCCAATGATCCATAGACCGTTCCTGAAAACATACACCAGTGAAACATCAGATAAATAGTCTTGTATTGGCATCTACGAAATCTCAGCAGATTATTTCCTTTGAGATAGTATAAAAAGTACCTGCAAGTCGGCCATTCACAAAAACATGCAAGGTGTGGCCAGCTGACATAACAGTGAGAACAGGGTTCTGCCCGGTCATCAAGAACCCCTCATTGGCTGGAATGTTTACACTGCAATAAACAGTCAGGAGACACAAAAGGGATCAATCTCCAAAAGAGTGCAGAAACAAATACAAATCATTGGAGAAAAGTTGATGGATGGTTTATGCTTACTCTGTGAGGTACCACAGGTAGTCCGATGAATCTCTGGTTACACTTATTTGTTCCCACAATCCATTCTTTGCAAGTGTGTCTCTGTCATCAGCAGTAGGCGTCGATTCAATGTATGATTGCCAGGCCAGTTTGTGCACAGGAGTAAACTTCGGCCATGAGGTTGGGGCATTGACCTGCAAAGATCAATAAACTTTAATCTAGCGAAACTCATCCTTAAAAATATTCATATGCAAATGATTCATTTTACTCTCTATCGAATTTGAAGGAAATAATATGCCGGAGATATTGATCATCTGCCTACCTTTGCAGTATTGTAAACAACAGTCTTGCAGTCGGGAAGAATGCTGATGGACCAAGGAGGCAGACTATATTGGACATTTCGGAAGGTGATTTTGGCCGAATATGTTGGATCATAGTTGGAGAGAAACGCAGCGCAAGCTCCACTCTTTGACGTGAACACGTGTGCCTGGACATCATAAACAAAGGCAAAATAAGATTCCAAATATGAACGGCAGCAGAAATCATAGTTTGTTACAGGTGCAAAGAAATTCACTAACCTCTTGATTCTTGTTATACCATATAACCGATGGATATGATGAAACTAAAGCTGGTTCAGCTAGCTTGATAGCTTTATGCAGATCCCTCAAGTGAGTCCATTTTGGCTCATTCAGTTGTCCTACAGCATCATTCATAATAGTATTAAGATCTGCTTGTTTCTAAGTTCCACGTCGATATCACAAAGCATCCAAGCAAAAAGTTTCTATCGCGTCAAGCGAAGAACATACCATATTCATCAATTGGAGCATCGTAGTCGTAGCTTGTCGCGACAAAAAGACCAGAAGCAGTTCGGCCAAAATTTGTCCCTCCATGGTACTGATTAATATCACATAAAAGACATCTCAGACCTAATTCTACCCTAAAAGTAACAAAAAGCAAGGTAATAGCTAATCAAGAAAAAATGAACAAACCATGTAGTAGTTGAAAAAAGAACCATTGTTGTGAATGAACCTAGCAACTGCAAAAGCCAAATCCTCTGCTGGCCTATGAGGATTAGGTCCACCAAACTGTGTGTACCTGTGATTAGGGTTCAACAAAATTGAGCAAGCTTTCACCTAAGAAATCCAAAAATGGTAAATAAGAAAGAAGCCGAAAAGGCGAAAACCTACCAGCCAGACCAGACTTCAGTAAACATCTTTGGTTTCCATGGCTTGTTTGGCACAAAACCCTCACAGTAGAATCCATTACAAGCATCAATCTGAAAAATCAGCAACAATTTCACTAACAAGATTACACCCAAAATCCAAGAGAATTAGCAGAAATTATATTTTTTCACTCACCACTGGATCCGGGGCATCATCTTGTTTGCACATGACCCACGGGACGCCGGTGTTCTGAGCGACGGCCATCCTCGCCGCCCATTGGGTGTACGATTTTCCCGGAGCTCCGATCTCCCACTCAACCGGGCCGTACTCATTCTCTATCTGCAAAAATAATCATAGTTGAGAAACACCAAATTAATCGAGCCCAGTTGAAAAGAAAGTGTAAAAAGTGCAAAGATCGTAACTTTATTACCTGGGACAGAATGATTGGTCCACCTTGAGGCTCAAAGAGACGATTGGCCTTCATTTCGTCGACAATTTTAGTGACGAATCCTTGCATTGCCGCCTACAGTTAATTTTCAAAGTCAAAGTCATGTTGCTGATGCAATCAACAAACAGAAAATTTGTCGCAATCGACCTAATCCAATCCAAATCTAACCTTGAAAGGCCCGTTATCTGTCCTAAATTCAATCCCCGGAACATATTTCAGCCAAACAGGAAATCCCCTGCATCATCCAAAAACAGAGCAAGGTCAATACTTTTCTTTCTCTCTTTCTTTTTCAGTATATGTTATTTAATCGAAAAAGGTCTGTCAGAATAAAAATTGTCTTCATCTGCATTTATGATTTACCCGAAATTCCACTCAGCACAAATGAAGGGCCCAATACGCAGGTGAGCATAGAGGCCTGCAGCTTGAACTATCTTCAGGAATTTCACAAGATCAGCCTGCCCCTCAAAGTTGTACTGAAATTCACAGAGGAAAAAAACGAGAGATTATAGGTTAGAATTTAAAACCCAGAATTTATAATGAAAAATGATGATTTTTTATGGGAGAAACAAAAAACCTTTCCAGGAGAGGTCTCATGCACATTCCAAAACACATATGTTTGAATAACATCCAGGCCTCCATTTTTAGCCTTTTGAATAAGATCAGGCCACATCTACATCAAGAAATTCCATCAATAACAACATATGGTGCAAAAAGAGAAAAACTTTGGAATCGAAAACCGAACGTTAGCCCAGCGGTTGAAGTCTGGTGACACCGACAATAAGAAAAACATCGACAGTTGATTCAGAAAATAGTACCTCAGGAGTGCTTCTGGGGTAATGAATGGAACCAGAAATCAAAATCTTTCTCTGCCCATTGATCATAAATGACCTCCCATCATAAGTAACCGCCCCTCTAACAACAACAGAGCTACCAAGAAATAGCACCACCATAAACAACACCACCATGTTTATCCTCCACATTGAGCCCATGATCAGAATTCAGACAAAGAATAAAGGAAGGAAATGTTTTTGTTTTGTCCCACTTTTGGAATCTTTCTTGTTTGATTCTTTTGAGGATCTTGCTATACATGTACAAGCATGGATGAATTGGGAAGGCAGGCATGGTATTTATAAGTAGGATTCTTGGGGGGAGTGGGGCACACTTTTGTTGGGGTAGGAGGATCAAACATTGAAGATCAACATCTTCTTTTTCTACTAATTACTGTCCACTCCATAATAATGAAAAATGTGGTACTCACAATTATGATCGTATTAATGTTCTTGTTTGTTAATTAATCCTCTCTTTCTTGCAATCATTATAGGTAGTTCTGTTAGTTATGGCTGCTTACTTGGGTTTGAATACATATATTCCCTCTTTTTTGACGTCTTGATATTTGAATCCAATGAAAGTTGAAATTTGTTGAAAATAGAGTAAATCAATTAATAAATATATAAGAATGATTTGTTTTTTATTATAAAAATGAGAGACCACCTATGATTAGACTAAATATGAAGAAACTTTATTTTTATAATTTTAAGGTCAAGTTATAATTATTCATATTTTTAAATGCATTTAAAAAAGTTTTTAAAATATGAAAATCTCATTGCAATTAATAAAAACAACATCAAATCACCTAAATTCTATCTAAAGATTATACGATATGAAACAAGACTTTACGTAAAAAAAAGTAGTAGCAAAAAATATAATCCCTCCGTCCCAAGATTAATAGCAAAATTATTTTTTCACGATTTTCAATAAGAGTCCGTCTATTGAAAGACGGTCTTTTATGGAAAGACCAAGGTTTAAAGTGTAAATTAGAAGAAATAAAGATAAAATTTTTGGTTGCATGAATCGGGTTATAAACTTTATAACTACTATATGTTTCATAATAAAATTTTAATATTGCAGCTAAGACGTTTTACATTTTATTATTCTAATTAAACACGTCTTTCCATAAGCCTATGGAAAGACGGTCTTTACCAAGACTTTGTCTTTCAATAAACATGTTTGATCGTTAATATCTCTAGTTACATATAATAATTTCACATAAAAAATATATTTAGAAAATGAATATTAAGATGAATCTAACAAGAACTCACATGATATATTTATTATGTATATATTAGTTTTTATAATGGTCAAACATTTTTAAATTTATTTTAAAAAAGTAATTGTCCCATTAATTTTAGAACGGGGGAGTATTAAAATAAAAGGTCTAAGGGTGTTAAAAAAATATGAGTAAATATATTGTTCGTTACCATGCCAGTAAGTCAGTAACCATAAAAGTGTAGGAGAACGAAGGAAATGGAAGAAAAGAACAGAAAACAAAAAACTCTCTACCCATTTTGTGGTTGCTTTGAAGGTTTTATTAATATTTGTTTTTGTGGGAAAGCAAGTGCCTTGGATTTTTGGATATACACGCAAAAGAGTGTGTTGTTGCATGGGTGTTGTAGCCAGTAGCAAGTGGACAAGGGCGGTTTTGTTTGGGTCAATGATAAATATATCCAGAGTTGAATAAATTATCAAAATGAACTCCAAAAATCAACAATGAGTCTTATAGTCCAACTTATGGCCAAAGAAAACCCTTAGTTTGTGTTAACGCATGTATACATCTTGTGTAGATGGCAAGTATATGTTATGTATTATTAATTCCTTAATTAAAGAGATACATTCATTCATTCATTCTTATCTTGTAAAATTTACATGTACGGCTCTTTCACTCATTGAATAATAACACATAAATTATTCTCATCTCTACTCTAAGATTTACATGGTATCAGTCTAACCTTCGATCTCAACATGTCGTTCGATTCAATCAACTCCATCAACACCCTTGTTGTTGCTTCAGATGGCTCTGACTCCCAGAGTCCTAGCTTTCTTTTTTCGAACTTGGCAATTCGACTTGATCGTTTGAGTTATTCCCTTTGGATAGCACTGTCCGCTCTGCCCTCGAAGCGTATGGTCTCAACTTTTTCCTCTCTGATGTCACATTGCCGCCGCCGACAATTACCATGCCTGCAGTGCCTTCCACCAATCCGCGGGACCCCTTTACTGGTACTCCAACTTGCCACTGCCAACACTGGTTTATTTTCTTCTGGCTCTCGGCAGCCGCATCAGGACAGCGAGGCGGAGCGACATGATCGTGACTAGCCTAACTCTGGTGACCATAGACACCCCCTCTGCCAGTTATGCAAGAAAGCTAGTCACGAGGCCTTAAATTTCTTTCAGCACGAGAATCTTTGCGCCTTCCTAGCCACGAACTAGAATGGAGCCGCTAGGCTTCACGGCACCACCACAGGCAAGTCAGCCTTTGCAGCGTCCGTAGCCACACCCTCCGACATCGAGGATCCCTGGTTCTTCGACTCCGGAGCTACTCACCATGTGACATCGGACCTTCATAATCTCACTCTAAAAAAACACCTACAATGGTAATGATCGCTTTATGGTGGGAGACGATACAACTCTTCCCATTTCTCGTTTAGGTCATTCTGTTTTTTCTATTGATCATGCTGCCTCTCCTTTACATTTACAAAATATTCTTTATGTTCCGAATATTGCAAAAAACCTGCCTAGTGTTTCTAAATTTTCTCGTGATAACAATATCTTTGTTGAACTTTATAAGGATTGTTGTTTTGTCAAGAACATGTAGGGTCAGACACTTCTAAAGGGAACCGTTGAGAATGGTCTTTACCGCCTCCCAAGCCATCGTCTTGTATGTTCCGCTTCTAGTCCTTCTCAAGAAATCTATCTCAGTGAGCGCATGTCTCTTCAACGTTGGCATCACCGCCTGGCTCACCCTAATGAATCTATTTTTTATCGTCTAGTCACCAGTAAAAAATTACCCGTGTCGTGTAATAAGTTGGACTCAGCTTGTGGCTCCTGCCAACTTGGTAAGAGTCACAGATTGCCTGTTCCTAGTCGTAGTGAGTCATCTTTAAAATCACATGAT
>JAUOBV010000001.1:9851031-9864808 GCA_032360425.1 Rubia occidens
ATGCGGTTATATTGTGATAGTCAAACAACTCTTCATATTGCAGCCAATCCAGTGTTTCATGAGAGGACGAAGCACATCGAGATTGACTATCATTTTGTTCGTGATTTGGTTCAGTTTGGTGATGTGGTTACTTATCATATTGGCACTTCTCATCAGTCAGCTAATTTTTTTTACTAAGGCACTTGGTCGACGGTCCTTTCAGACTTTACTTGGCAAGTTAGGTGTTCGAGATCCCCATGCTCCAACTTGAGGAGAAGTGTACAAGATATTTTGTTTGTCTTAGTTAGAATTGTTTTCCAGTTGTGATTCTATATATGCTTCCAATATACAGGTCTCTTGTGTCATTAATAAAACCACACATTCATATTTTACAATTTTCACTAGCCACAATAGGCAAAACACTTATATATATACATACTAATTTATAATCTTAGTAAAACACTCATCAATTAAATGCAAAACAATCATTTATTAATATTATATTACTTAAATTAAATATACATTTAAAGTAGATGAATAAATCAAAAGTAAATCTTACCAACTGCGCAATATACAATATAAACCCAACTGATTATAAGCAATGAGTCTTGTTTATTGGACCATTTTCCCATGTGAATGCATGTGAAAATCATCAAATTCTTAAGTGTAACACATTTGTAACTGAAATTTTTAGTAACTTTGTCGTTGATTTTGAAATAAATATTTTAATGATACCTATTTCTTGTTAAAATTCATGGTTTGATACTTTAGTTTTGAATTTTTCCTTGGAAGGTATCTATTTTTTTTGTTTATGTCTTTAAAATATGTTTAAACTAAAAGTGTGTACGATTTTAATACCATTTTAATTTAAATTGATACTTGTTATTTTATTGATCGGTAACTTTTGAGTCATAAATGAAAAGGTTGTTACCTTTAAAGGGTAAATTTAAAATTTTACCAAAGTGTTAATTTCTTCACTGATTTTGAGCTAATATGGGTAATATTGCAATTATATTTAGTTGGCGTTTTTCCAGGAATCTATGATTAATTTTAAAAAATAATATTTCAATAAAGTAATTATAACTGGTGGGATTTAATTGCTTTATTGAGACTTTTTTTTTTTGAAATCAATCATCCATAGATTCTTGGAAAAATGCCCCGCAACGATTACATCTCTATTGAAACTGACATTCAACCTAATCTCTATCAACAATTAACATATTGCGATGAAATCTAAATTACATGTCAACCAGACTGATCATTTGTACTATCACAGATTAGGGGTTCAATAAAATTGTAATATCATCATCGGAATACTAACTTATTTCCTGCAAAAGTTATGACCACTTGGCAGAGAAGTGTATCACGAATCAATATCACTACGCCATACACGATCTTCTAAAAATGCAACAAAACTTGATCCAAAGTATGTCTATTTTATCCAAACTATAGACACCTTGAAAAACATAAATTGATGCATTCAAATAAATGGAATCCCTAATACAAAATGTAATTAGAACTACATCCACGCAATCCGAGAAAAATACATCGGTGTAAACAACTAAATCGAGTGATTATCATGAACACAACGATCTAACCGATCAAGTAGAAAAACAAGACTAATGTATGGAGATAAATTCCACACTCATTGAATGACATAAATATTCAAAGAAAATAAATTAAAATAAATTGTTATTTTCCTGTCCCCAAAAAAGAATTATGGGGAAAATAAGATTGAAGAAAAAATTAGGGTTTTTTAAAGAGAGACTTTACTCACTAGAGCATGAATCGTCCTTAACAGCTCTGTTGCATGGTAGTTGTGTTTTTTTCTTCGGATTCATCTATCTATCTTATGTTCCAAACTCGAAACACGTGTTTTAGTAGTCAGGTTAGTCATATATGGCTCCAAAAAATCTGTTAGACAACAGTTGGTGAATAACTGTCATCAAACGTAGTATAATCAACGATGGTTAGAGCTTGACTTGTCATCGAAAGAGTCGTACGATGGCATCATTGTTTACATGTGTGCACTTCCGAGGGTACTTTTAAAGTTGAAACATGTGTTTGGAGTGCACCAAAGTAGAAAATGCCGGTTGAACCACTGTCTAAGAAACCCTACAAGAATATACACTAAATCTACTATTTTAAGGCACTCTTGAGGCATTTTTAAAAAAAGGCACCAGCTTCAAAAGTGCATTTCCAAAGGCACTTCCTCTATCAGAACTAGTGTCTAGAGTACACTAAACTAAGAAACTCTTAAAATGTTCCACTTTTATAATGGAGGGCAACCGTTTTTCCTTTCATTCTTTCATTTTTCCTTTCATTTTCCATCTTTACTTTCAATCTTCATTCCTTCTTCTTTCTATCTTCCTTCTTCTCCCCTCCTTCATCTTTTTTCTTTTAAATTTGAATTTGTGGCGACGACATCAAATTTGAAAAATGTGTGGTGATAAACTTCATATTATCATGGTAGGGTTTCTTTCGTTTTGAATATGTTATTGGTAAACCCGCTTACTAATTTTGATGTATGTTATTGTTCAAGGAGGATTGATGAATGTTGTTTGAATGTTGATTATTATGGGTTTGATTGTAGGTGGATTTAAAATGAGTGGTAAGAGATGAGTGTGTCAGTGATTGTATTGTGTTGAAATTGAATGTCGATATGCGTTCATATAAAAATGGGATGATGGTCGATTTGGGTGTTCTGGTTCCGATAGAATCAAAAAGTCCAATTTTTAATTAACTTCTCAGGCCAGTTTTGAATTCGAAAGTGGCTTAGAAAATATTTTTCAATATTGGTACAATAGACAGAGGTTAAAAATATGCTTCCACGGTGCTAGGAAGCGCCCTGAAAGGCAAGGTTAAAAGGTGGTTGTGGAACTGCTGTCCAACAGACCAGTTCGTTGTGCGACAGTTAAGAATCGTTGTCTAACGCCCTATTTCAACGCGTTAATATCCCTTTCATGCACTAGTGATTGAGATATAATCAATTTGTATTGTAGATGTGTTTGTGTTGAAAATCATGATATGAATCATTCAACAGGAGAGTTATGCATTGCACTCTTTTTCTAAACCATAATTTTTTACCCCTTAATATTTTTAGTAAAGGTTTTGAATGATGCGGTGTACTCCAATAAATTTTTTAAAAAAATTCCTTCCATGGGATTTTTTATACAGATGTTTTTTAGTAAGGGAATGAAACATTCTTCTAGAGTCGACATTCAAGGAAATTCGATAAATACTTGATATCATATAATTAATTGACATGTGAATGTTAATTTATTATTGCACTAGAGATTGGTAATTATGGTTAGTGTAGATTTATTGTTTTTTGTTTCCTGTGATAATTTTTATTGTGGTAGTTTTAATTTATTTTGATGCTTTCTTAGCTGTTAGAAATATTTTTCTTGCAAACTATAAGGTATGTTGACATTAATAAACTAAAATTTTAAATTTGATTAATACTATAATTTCAGTAAGATAACCCTACTTATTATTTATTGTTTTCATTTACATTATCAGGCATTGAAAGAATATTTGGTGATTTCACTATTCATGCGAAATGGTTGGCCGGGGATGGGGAGGAAAAGAGGTAAGGATGTAGAAGATTAGGATGATCATGTTTAACATTATGTAGTTCCTTTTTAAACAACATTATGTAGAACATTATTAAAGTAACACTTTTTTCTATCATATGATGTTCTTATTATCAGCACAACCATCCTCAATTTATCACTAATGGAGAATAGCCTATTTAAAGTACTTATTTTAAAGGTGGTTCAAAATGGATTAAAGATGGCACTTGAGGAACCACATTTAAAGGACATAGATTAAATGTGGTTCTATTAGGCCTGCCTTTGTTGGACTATTTGACCCAAGTATACACTAGTTTAGGATTTCTTTTCCTTAATTCCTTGGTGCTTTTTTTCCAAGAGTAGGGTAGATTCTCTTCTTCCTTAGTATCTCTCCTTCATTCTCTCTTCACATCATTGATCCACCGCTCCCTCTTCACCACGGTTTTGTCATCACCACTCTCCTCAGCCTCATCGACACACAACGCCTCCATCTCTTCTCATTATTTCACCAACGCACCTAAAAACGTTAAGGTCACGATCGGAAAAAAAATCTTAACGTCAACATCGAATGGTCATGCCATCGAAAACCCCTCCGTCATGACCGAATGCTTCCACCCTTTGTGTGCCTCAAACATATCTAATTTGTCTATGTTGAGGTTAGTTTTTGGAGTAGAGTTTTTGATATGTATCTCCTTTAGAAAACTTTGTTTGTGGAATGACTAGAAGCTCGTCAACAGGTAAATCGAAGCACCTTTTTTAACTAAAAAAGACACAGCTCAAATCCTTTGATGAACAATTTAAACTTTGGTAACACAAGGCATATTCCACGAGGCAAGCACTACTTACACCAAACTAACAAAAAGAATCCGATGGTTATAAGAACTAATCTTTTTTGGAACAATCGTTTAATAAGAAAAGAGTATGAATTAAAATTATGAACTATATGATTGATAAAGTGTAATTAACATGTTGAAGACCATCCCATATTGATAAGGGCACAAGTTTGGCCACCTCAAACAGAAAGAAGACAGGTTTGGGTAACTTTTTTAAAAAAACTAGAATGACTTATGACAAGTTTAAGAAGCTAGAATCATATCAAACTAAACTTCTAAATTTATACTTAAATATGGCCGAATTCATCCAAGGTAATCAATCCCATTATTAGCTGAATTCTTGAATGAAACTGCCTTATCTAAATTTACAAAATCTAATCTAATCAGAACTAGTCTTACCAATTCTAATCAAATCATAACTAAATCTCCTAAACCCTAATTAGGGCTTTGGACAAATTGAACTCTTCTAAGCCAACATGGCCAATTTTCATGGCCTTATTTTAATATAAAACTATTTTAGCAAATCAGCAAATTGTTGTTGAACCAGCCCACTAAATGAATGTCTAGTCGGTTCTCTTAAGACGCTTCATTTGTTTTCATTTTCATGACTTTAATCCTTGGAAACAAGAGTGACATTATTCCAACATATCTTCCTCATATTCTTTAAATATCCATCATGAACACTTTTAATAAAAGCATTCAAGGCCGTATCTCTAAATTTCTTCATTGGTCTAGTCAACAGACTTACCATATCACTTTGAGGATCACGAACATAACATTTGAATATTTTATCAATTTTTGACATATTTTCATCTATGGAGTCATTCCTGATATTCATATCAGTTTGAGTTTTTGAGTATTGTATGTTGATGATTATTGAGGTTTGAGGTTTGGTTTTGATGATTATTGTATCAAATTAGGTTTGGATGATTGGTTGTATCAATTATATTATGGGATCGGCCTTATTTATGTCTATGTTGATGATTTGAGGTTGTATTATTTCACTTGAGTTCTAATTATGCATTTGTTGTCTCTTGCTTCACATGAAGGTCGCTGGAAACAGATATTGGTTTTCGGAAGTTTTTTATTATAACCTCCTAATTATGTTTCGAAATTCAGAACCTAATTCAGGTTCAATTTATAAAGGCAGTTTTTCAAACGCTTTTAGACGGAGTCAAAGATGACACTTGAAATATTTCTTCTATGCACTAGTGGAAAACCCTTGATTTAAAGGCATGCAATCAATGACAGTTCTTGATTAACCGCTTTTAATTAGGATCCAAAGGGAGTTTCAAATTCGGAACTCCTTCCCAAGTCAGATATTTCATTTTAAAGATGGTTTTAATTTGTTTAAAGCTAGTTCTTCTCTTTGATTGCATTTTGGACCTAAGTATATATAGCTAGGGTTTATTTTTCCTCCCTTAGTTTATTTTTGGCTCTCTCTTTTCCTTCCCTTATTTTTCCTCCCCAAATCCACCCAAATTTTTCTCTTCGTGTCTCGTCCATAACCCCCCCCCCCTCTTCCTCCGCCATTTCCCATCTTGTCTCCTCCGTTGGCCCCTCTCCTTTCTCTTTCTCTTCCACCGTCGTCCCCCTTGTTTTTCTCTCTCTTCCGCAGCCATACCCCCTGTTTTCTCTTTCTCTTCCGCCGCTAGGTCTCCTCCACCACTCCCGCGCTTCAGCCTCTGCTCACCCGCCTCTGCCAATTGGATCTCCGCCGCTTGCCTCCGCCACTGCCCACCCTTTGCCTAAGCCCCACTGCCGCTCGCCTCCACCTAAGCTCAGATCGAATGCCGACGTCGTTTCTGTATGGTTGTTGTTGTGTTTTAGGGTTCCTGTTGTTGTTGTTGTTTGTATATGTTGTTGTGGTTGTGTATTGGTTTTCAGATTTGGTTTTGTTTCACTACCAAAAACTGATTGGTTTCTGGTAGCTATTTTTTCGGAACAACATATATAGGTTTTCCGAATTCGGAACATATTTCGGATCCCAATCAAAGACTATTTTTTAACTGCCAAATTGATCATAGGTATGGTCAGAAAAGGCACTTTTCAAGTGCATTCTCTGATTCGATATAACCACCTTTAATAGCCATTTCTTCGCTAGTGATGGTATGGTAAAACTGCTTTTAAAGATTCCAGAATAGGTGTATGACGTTCACGTGCCTTACTAATGCTAGAATTCATGACCTTATTATTAACAACATTATTATAATATAATTGATACAATTCGTATGTATGAAAAACGTTACTTTTAAAACGTGGATGTCCTTAAAATAGGTTTTAAATTTTAATGGCTTAAATAGAACAGGGGGCTATATAGAGTCATAAGTCAAAAAAGTTAAATTCCCAGATTTTCAGCTAAATGTTAATTTGCTCCTTAATTTTTGCTATATACTCCTTCCGTCCCATGAAAATTGGCATGTTTACATTTTCACGGTATTCAATAATCATGTTTGACCTTCAATATCTCTATCTACATACAACAATTCCCAATGAAAAAATTGATATTTTTAAAAAAATACTCCGCCATTAAAAACTCACCCCAACCCCGCCATTAACCTACCTAGAAACCGTAGCACCATCGCCCCGCCATCCTGAGAGCGTTATCCCCCTTCGCACCTCAATCTGCCACCTTGTTCCCATCGCACCGCTAGCACCGCTACTTACCCTGCCTAGAAACCCTACCCCCGCCACTAACCCGTCCCAAAATAAACCCAAAATGGATTGGATAAACCCTAGCCCCCCACCCTAGACGCCGCCTCATCACCACGACAGCACCGAGCAAAAAAACCTCTCTCCAGATTCAACGACGATGACATAAAAAGCCACGAGAAGAGTGCGGCGTGGTCGGCATTTACGGTGACTCAAAAGCCTCCTGCTACCGATGTATACATCAACGTCCAAGCTCAACCAGCTCCTGAGAAGCACCACCATCAGCCACGTCCGCTACTCCACCGCCAGCATGTCGATGCTGAAATTTGATTGATGCCGGCGATGCAGAGGGTTTTGATGCTGAAATTGTATACATCGTCGGCGCAATAGTGTTTGACGCATCGATGCTGGGGGAAAGAAAGAGAGAAAATTTGGAGAGAAAAAAGGAAGGGTAAAGCTGTCTTTTCCTATTTTTTGTTTTAAATTTTTTAATAGAAGGGTAAAACAGTCATTTCAACAATTTTCTACAATGAAATCCAGGATTATTTTTGCACTTTCAAATTTTACAAGGTCATTCCTGCACTTTCTACCAAAACATAGGGTTAAAAATGCACTTTTCTCTTTTTATTATTTCCACATTTTCTATTTTTGATAAGATTATTTCAATTTCATCACTCATTCAACTTTATGCTTTCCAAATTTAATTTCATCCAATTCAACCAAGACTCATTCAACTTTATACTTTCCAAATTTAATTTAATCCAATTCAATCAAGACAAGAAGACGGGGTATACATGATTGATCATTGCTTGATGTATGAAGAAGGGAGCATGGGGATTAGAACAACGGCTAACAACACGTACCATGTGTATGATCCTTGAACAGTACGAGGAGTTCCATGGACATCTTTCCCTCCCTCTGAGGCAAAGGTCCTGTCCAATGATCACTTGTGATCAAAAGGGCCCTAACTCAATTATATAGTCAAACCATTGTATTTGAAATTCTTTATTTAATATAAACTAATAATTGTTCCAAATTTCAGATGGATAAATTGCTCAAATCTAGACATCATTAGTACTCCGTTTTTTTTATATTGATACTATTTATTTATTTTTGGAATGATCTTTTTATATTGATTTTTTTTTGATAAATCTTAAATTGTTTTCATCCACACACTTCACCTTTTATTCTCCCAATTTATCCTACATCACTCATTTCACCTTTTTAAAAAATTGTGTCATTTGTAAGAGTGTCAATATATCATGATCTGAGGGAGTATCAAAATGTGAATTGTATCAATTAATGCTTGTTTTTTACAATATCCTTGGGGTCGTTTCCTCTTTTGTCCTTAATTAGAAGAAAAAGAATACATGGTGTCATGCAACTCCACTTCATAAACCCTAATATAGCAAATTACTCCATAAAATTTCAATCTGATATATATCCAGAACATTATTTTATATGGATCATATCGACACATAGAGGAAGTAGAAAACAACAACCTTAATTAATGACAATTCAAAACGATACAAATAAGTTTAATCAACAATAATCAGGTACTTACTCATTCGTTCCTCTAAAACTGTCACATTTTTCATTTAAAAATGGACCATTTTGATTTCCTCGTTGATCTTTTTACTTATTTTACTCTATTTCCACACACTTCAAATAAAAATAAGCAACGAATTCATACAGTAAAGTGTCGGTTGTAAGAGAACGACGGGAGTAATTTACTTGATGGTGTGTGGTACACGCGTGATGGGAAATGCAGTGTGTGGCTCGGATATTTTAATGATTGAAATTTCCAGTGCAAAATTGAATATAAAAAAATTATTGAGGATCCGATGGGCACAAGTTTTGAAGATAGGGTTTGTGTGTGAGTGTGCGTGTGTGATCGTACGTGTGGTAGCATTTTATGATATTCTTGAGACAAATTTTTCATTTTTAATTTTGTATTTTTGTTTGGATACCATGAAGTCACGTGAATACCTAGGCCACCCTCTGTCTTCCTCCATGATCCATCTTTATAAGCCTTTTGAAACTCTACTCTTTGCGGCCTTTTCTTTCTGCTAAATTTTCAATTTTCTTCATCTTCTTTTGGCATGTACAATAACGAAAACCACCACTTTTTGTTCGTCTTATAATTATTAATCCTCTTCAAATCCTGTAAATATGATTCCAGACTACTTCAACTCATCCCCTTCTCCATTCCCTTCTGATGATCCTGTCGCGAATCGCAATCCTCATCAGTTCTTCTTCCCAACTTATGATCAATCTTCTGTATCCTCGTATTCGGTATTCTTCCCCGATCAAACCGAACGTTGCCGCTTTCAAATGCATCAGGATCACCAGCCTCAACAACTTGAGGTAGATACTCTTTTAATGATCACATAAAAGTACTTAATTATTTGTGTCTGAGCTCTAGATTAATAAATAAACCCTTTTTTTGGTTTCAGGATGCAGATTATCAAGCTCAATATACAGGATCACAGGGTTTAGCTCATGAGATCAAGGCTAGCAAAGGGCTGAAGATTTCTCTGTGGAAGAAAAGTGTTGGAAATGATGATGAGCAGAATCCAGTAAAGTGGATGTCTTCAAAGATGAGGATGATGCAGAAGATGAAGAACAAGTGTGCAGAAAATGAGCAGACAACTTCCAATTCACCACATGAAACTGATCATTTCAGCAGCAGCAACAGCTCCTCAAACAACACTACTACTCCATTTAGGGTTTGTTCTGACTGCAACACTACCAAGACCCCACTCTGGAGAAGTGGACCAAAAGGTCCCAAGGTACTGAACTCATCTAAAACCAATTTTTTCCTGACTGATATCGAACATAATCACCTGATTTATTCAAATGTCTCGATAAATATTAGCGCGTGACAAGATAAACCCGATGGAGGACTAATTAACTAACCATATCGAATAATTTTTTGTACGAACTATCGCGTTTGTATGTTTCTTGTTATGATAAAACAAGTTTTTGAAGCTATTAGCTTCCTTCCAAATATGACAAATACTGAAATGGATAATCCTTTATTTTTTGCAGTCGCTTTGCAACGCGTGTGGGATCAGGCAAAGGAAGGCTAGGCGTGCAATTGCTGCAGCCGCGGCAGCTGCTTCCGCTGATGACACTAGCCCACAAAGCGAAGCGAAGAGTACTACTACCGCGGCACTGAAGATCAAAGTGCAAAGCAAAGAGAAGGTGAAGAACATTGGAGTGCAGACTAGCAGCACTACACCCTTCAAGAAAAGGTGCACGAAAACGATCTGCAGCGCTTCATCAGCTGGACCATCATCTCATGCACAACAAAAGAACAATGTGTTCGAGGACTTCTTGTTCAATTTAAACAAGAATTTGGCATTTCATCGTGTTTTTCCACAAGATGAGAAAGAAGCAGCAATCCTTCTGATGGCTTTATCCAGCGGTTTGGTTCACGGCTAGTACTTCTTCGTCACGGTTAAGGTTAATCTGTCATGATCCTATTTTTCATAGCCGCTAATAATAATTAGAAGATATAGTACTAGGAGGTGAGTGATTGAGCGAGTGACCTAGCTAATAATTATAGGTTAATTAATAATCAGTTAGTATTAATATGCATTGTTTTTCCAAGGTTTGAGGTTATAGTTTGTGTGATGAGTTTTAATTTTGTACTGCGTTATATGTGAGTGAAGGATTGAACAGGTTGATAACCAAACTGTGGATCTCTTGTTCTTTCTTGATCTATGTGTGTGTGCTGAGTGCTGTCAATTTTAATGAAATATCTTATATTAATTCTTGAGCTTCAGTTTCTCTCAGCATTGTACGTGTATGTTTAATTTCGCAGGACTTATAAGCTTCTTTTTTTTATAAGTTAAAGTGGTTTTTGGTATTCGATAAACTCTTAGAAACATTTTATTTCAAAAGCGTAAACTATTTTTTGAGGAAAAATAAAAGTTGATCTCTCCGTACTTTTAATATAAGTCAGTTTTACTTCTAAGTACAGTTACACTAAGACCTTGTTCTCTAGAGTTAATCTGATCTTATCTTATCTGAACTGATTTGATCTAATCTGATCTGAACTGAACTAAAACTAAATGTGTTGAAAAATAGTAATAAAATAACTAAATAAAGTTATATTTCACCGAGCTAAATTTTTATTGAACTGATCTGATTTGAACTGAATCGAACTGATTCGAACTGAACTAAATTGAAATGAAGTAAAATGCAAATAAGCTCCAGAGAACAGAGCCTAAATAGACATCTAATTTGTTGATTTCTGGCTGGCTGAATTTGGATCCGGACATGGGAGTAATTTTACGTAGTACAATGATTCATTCTCTCTCTTTTTTTAACTGTATCCTATCCTGTAGTACGTAGTAACTCCAGGTGACTTTGCAACTAACTACTAGGTTTACTACAAGAAAACGTACATATAACCGCGGGCTGTTAAAAAAGAGTCAAAAGAGCCAAGATAAGGAAAAAAATTATACCCCACAAACTGTACCTTGTCATATGGACTCTTCATTTTATTTCCAGTAACGGTGTTGAAAGTTTTTGGTATAAATATAAACCTTGGACACTTTATTTTTCGACTTTAGAATAAAATATTATTAGTTTGGTTTTACCTAATTTGGTTTGATTTTTTATTTTGGATTTTGAAAATGTCAAAACGAATCGAAATAAATAAATAAAAATATTTGAAAAGTTGAATCGATGCCCACTCTTATGGTACTGTATGACTTGATCGTATATCGTTCTAAGAATACTCTATTTGTTTTCTTAGTTACAACATCCTTCTGCCAATTAGAATTTATGAGATATCAAAATGAGTGTAGAAAATAATATTGAATGGAAAAAAAAGTAAAATATGTAGATGAACATAATTTAAAATTAACCATATGTAATTAAAAGATGATTAAAAATAAAATAAAAAACATATGTGAATTTGAAAACCGATCGAATGACAGGAAAATAAAGTTATATCTAATTGGGCTAAAATCTATTGAACTGAACTTATTTTTGTTAAACCAAACATATTTCCACTAAATGGAACATATATAGTCTGTTGGATTGAACTTATTTTCACTAAACTTAACATAATTTACTGAAATTTTTGTAAAACAATGAATTGGGGAAACAAGTCGGGACAGACTCAAAACTTTAGTGAATTGGACTAACCTAGATGCAACTGAATTTAAGTGAAATGAACGGGATCGAATTGAAACGAATTGGACTGCACTGAACTATGTGGAAGTGGACTTCAATGAACTGGATTGTACTAAAATAAACTAAGTTGGAATGAACCTAACCATATTGGAATAAACTGAGCTAGGCTGGACTACAGTAGATTTGAATGTACTTGACTGAACTAAACTAAAGTGAACTAAACTGAACTAAACTTCAATAAATCTAACTGCACAGACAACATAGCAACAAAAATTGGAGTTGACCGAACAAACGCACATAACTAAACAATATGACAGTAAACTATGTTGAACTAGACTGAATTGCATTGATCTCCAATGAACTGAAATAAAACTAAACTAAACTAGGGTGTGTTGGATCAGACTTCATTGAATTGCAATAAAATTTGATAATAATCATTAAAACAAATCAAATACATGTTATTTATGATAATAGCCAGTGGCGGAATGAGAACCTCATGCAAAGGGGATGAGAACAGTGGCGGCGGCGCAGCGGATGAACGGGCGGAGGAACTGGAGGCTGGCTAGAGGTGGAAAACAGATGCCGAACTGGGGTGGCGAGAACTGAGAAGGAGAACATTATTATGTATGTAGGGTTTTTATTTGGGCTGGGCCGATTGGGTTTCAGCCCAAATGCCCTTCCTTTTTTTGCCTCCAGGCTACTAAAACGACGCCGTTCCACTAAGGGCAAAATGATGTCATTTTGTTTAGTAAGACAACAAAAAAAATTAAAAAATGAAGACGGCCGTCTTCTTCGGGAGCTTCTCCGGACAGCTTCTGTAACTTTTCAAAGGGGGAGGAAACCATGGATTCTCTTGGTGCCTTGACCTAAATTGCGGGTCACCAGATCCTAGGGGAGGCACCAACACCCCCCTCGCCCCCTGGTTCCGCCCCTGATAATAGTAACTATAATAATGATCATGTTACAATAGTAATTAATGACATTGATTATAAGTTGAATTTTTTTAAAAAAAGTCAAATAAGGCTGAACTTATTTTACACAAAGTCTTGTTTTACATCGACCAATCATTGGACGGAGTCATTTTATAATTGATATAACTAATGAGGTGATGAATTTATTTTTATTTATTGCAATGAAATTTCTGTAACTTTGAAAAACTTTAAAATGTATCAAAATGTATAAATAATTATAATTCAACTTTTCAAAACTAGATTTTTCATGATTGGTCAAACCGTTAGTCGGTCAGAAACTTTCTCCTTATTTTATTGTATCGCTATTAATTATATGTTGAATTTAATATTAAAAACCCAATATGTGTATAAATTTATTTAATGTTAAATTATATTTATTTTTATTAAAATAAACTTTTTTGTTGAAGTTAACTTATTCGTACTCCCTCTGTTTTCTTAATTTTGGTACACTTATCATTTTTGTTTGTTTTTCCTAAAATTATCACACTTTTTTATGGTAAAAAGTTGTTGGTATTTTCTTATTATTGAAAAGATACAAATCACCATTCACCAAGGGATGTGATCAATCATTCAAGCAATCTCAAAGGGAGCAACTCCAGGATACATGACTCTTCAT
>JAUOBV010000001.1:9888207-9901365 GCA_032360425.1 Rubia occidens
GGGAAAGAGAATGCATGCACACAATAAGATTTCAACACAAAAAAATAACATGGAAATGTCAGTCCCGTGATGTCACAATGCTCTTGATCGGCCAACCATTTTGAGCATGTGTATAGGGAGAGGACATCTGATGATGAATGTCAGAACACACAAAATGAGCTTGGAAGCAATGATTAGAACTTTGTGCATCATTTGCCTGCAATATTTAAACCTTGGTGGAAAATTGAGCCTCAACAAATTTCTAGAAGATGTCAAAGAAATCGGACTTCCGGCATAACGGGAGAAATAATGTGAATAATGAAAAATCATAAATGAAAACAATATAATAAGAATAACCCTCTACTAATAAAACTGGAATCGGTCCCCACAAATAATAGTGAACCTTATGAAACACTAGTGGCTCGCTTGTCGCAAATAGAAAATGGCATACATTGCTCTTGGACATCTGTCAAGAGGAGAAACTAACAGTTGCAGACAAAAAATAAGTGACAGAGATATGACCATGTTTACTTAACAACTGAAGAGTGACATAGGACACATGACCTAGGAAACAATGTCAATGCTCAAAAGAAGCTCGAAGTTTCCATGGCTTAATTCACCTAAAAAAGTGGAATCACCAATCCCTAGGAAATAAAAACCTAAACGGTGATGGCCCTTACCCATTATTTTCAATGTATGCTTGTGGTAATTGAAAAAACCCACCGACATCAATATAATAATAACAGGTCAATCATGAGTAAGTTTACTAACGCGCAGTAAACTTCTGGTGATTTGTGGAACATCACTAAGAGACAAGCTAGAAATATTAAACTAACTTATATGAGAAACTAATAGTGATTCATCGTTACTCACATAAAAAGAATAAAAATCATGATAAGGATGTACTTTCTGAAGATGTTAAGAACTAGTAGTCATATGAGTAGTTATACCATAATCAATAATCCACCAATCAGAAGAATGACTACTAGCAATGCGAGAACTGGGTGGGTGCATAGTAGCGGAAAATGAGCTCAAACATATCACTAAGGATAAAAAAATATGCTAAAAGCTTGAAAATGTGTTGGAGTTAGGCACGCAATGCGTGGTCTAAGGAGATATGCAACGTTGGAGCAAATTTGCACGCTTAGTGCGGCTGGAGGCAGAAGTATCAACACATGAATTGCAAGCGTTTGGAGGCTTCTTCTACAACGACCGCTCATTCGCTCGTGAACCTTAACTGCAAGAAGGGAACTCCGACGGAAGAGTAGTGCTGCAAAAACAGAATCTATGCACGACCGAAACCAACACACAGAGAAAAAAAGCAATGCCGATAAAATCACTCGTTAGCAGCGGAAACTGAATTGGGAAAGGTGTAAGTCGTGAAGATGCAAACAACCAAAATCAATCTCAATAGTTTTTGTTGTTTCTCGGAAAGATACTGTTGGCGTGGTGATAAGAGACCGGAAGGACATCAACGGTGGCGGCAGAAAGTCTCCATGGCAAAAGAAAAGAAGAAGGATTTTTTTTATTGAAATTCATAATTTTTGGGAAGAGGAAGGAGGTTGGATACTAACACTGTTTTGATAACATGTAGAAGTGAATTACCTTTGAATATTAGTTTAGATTATTGAGAGAATAAATTAAGTTCATGATGGACATAAATGTAAATATCTATATATCTAAATTAATTTATTGAATCTTCTATTCTAACAGGTTCGGTTTTGATTTTACAATTTATAGGGGTCAATCCAATTAATCCGAACCGAATAAACTAAAAGTCAATTAAATTAACCGGGTGCGCACCCCTACTTGCACTGACGTCTATGAAAAGAAAAAGAAAAATCTAATTTGTAGTTATCCCTCTGTCCTAGCCGAATGTGCACACTTTTCTTTTTATCTGTAGCAGGCAAATCTGCACATTTTATCTGCACACTTTCTTTTTAAAGAAATGTTCAACATATCACAAGACATTATTATTTATCCCTAAAAATTTAAAAGTTTACACATTTCAAAATATGAAAATTCACTCCATCACCACAGATCCACTCAACCCTAACTTTCCAACACCGTTCCCTTGCCGTCACTACCACATTATTCGCCGGATCTGTTTTTGAATTAGTGGTGGCATCTTTCTCCGCTCCGATGGTGGCCTGCCCAAGATTTGGTTTGAAAACTCAAATCCACTCACCCAAGTGGAACTTCGTCGTAGAGAGAGAAGGAGAGGAGGAGGTGGAGTGGCAGAGAGAGGCGAAGTGACGGAGGGTAGGGAGGGCGGAGGAGGGGAGAGGTGGAGAGGCGTGGCAGGAGAAGCGTGGTGGGATGAGTAGGGCGGAGAGGTACGGCGGAAGGTAGAGAGGCTAAAAGGTTAAAGACAAGGATAAATTGGACTTTTCACACCTTTAAATTTTAAGGTCAATTTTATCCCTCCATAGGTTCCTTTAGGATAGAGGAGGTAGCAATTTAAAAAATTTATAGGGATGTAGAAATAATTCTGAGAAGAAAGATAGTACCAAGTAATTAGCATGGATGTTGACTGCAAGTAGCAAATATTCAAATCTGGTGGTTGGAAGATCGTTCCTCAAGTTTCTTCTAGCAGACCCCAGCACTGGATATCTTGTCAGAAAGAAAAAACTCTTTCAGAGATCAGCAATGAGAGCATAGTTAGTGCAGCTGGCTGGTATATAGCCCCCGACAAACCAAACTTTCCTAACTTTGGTCAACAGGAATGTAAAAATATTGTTCCATACATACAGATCATCAGTTTGTTTATGACCGGCATTGAAACAGAGGCACCATGGCAGTTAGTTATACAGAGGCACTATCAGTTTGATTGTATTTTAATCCAGTTAATTATACTCCCTCCGTTTCATTGGATGTGACACACTTTCTTTTTTAGATTATTTTTGTGAATTTGACACACTTTCCTTTTGTGGTAAGATTGTTTTAATTTCATCCACTCTATCTACTTTTCTCTTTCTAAATTTAATTACATCCACTCATTTCATTCACCTAAATCCAAGTCACTAAATCTATGGTGTCACATCCAACGAAACAGAGGTAGTATGAATGCAACGAAACAGAGGTAGCATGAATGTTAAGTAATTGAATCAAACTCAAGTTAGAATTTCCTTCCACAATTAAATAATCAAAAATTTTAAAAAATAATCTGATTTAACAGGTCGTTTAAGTCCTTTAAGTACGGCTTACAACTTTATTCAATTAGTTAAGGCAAATTCTTAGCCGTTTTACCATAGGTTGAATAAGAATTATCGAAAGGTAAATTTTTTTATTTGCAATATTAAAAGTTTATTATGCAATGTGCATTAGTTATAAGTTTATGACCCGATTAATACAACTCAAAAAGTTTATATTGATTTCTTCTAATTTGTAATTTAAATTTTGATCTTTTCATAACTTATGGAAAAATTGTCTATCAAAAGACGGGCTCATTATTTATTATTTGTTAAGATGGTCTCATGTGTGACCGCCTAAACTTTAGGCAGAACTTTCCTGTAAAAACCAATATAAAATTTCATATTCCCCAAATATATTTGTAACATTTAAAGAGAACTCCAAATAAAAAATTTCATTACTTTTTGTAGATAGTTGATGACCATAGCCGCTACTTGTGGCTAGATGTGCTCAAATGAAATGATGGGGCACTTGGTTCTTTGAAGAAGTTCAAGGCATGTGTTGAGGTTGATGGAGGTAAGCTCAATACGTTCCGATCAGATCAGGGTGGTGAGTTCAATTCCATTGAGTTTCAAGAATAGTGCAGAGAGCAAGGCATAAAACACAACACCATGACACTATAATCTCCCCAACAAAATGGTGTGGTTAAACGGCGTAATCAAATGGTGGTGGAGATGGTGCGCTGCTTTCTCAAAAGCATAAGCATGCCAGCTAATTTCTGGGGTGAGGCAGTGAAGACCGTTGTCTACATCTTGAATCAATTACTAACACAAAGCTAGGTTGGGCAGACCCCTTATGAGGCGTGTTATGGACGCAACCAGATGCGGGTCCTTTCAGAACTTTCAGATGCGTGGTGCACACTAAGAAAGTTGGCCCCGGGGTGAACAAGCTAGCTAATCACCCAGTTCTAATGGTGTTCTTCGGTTATAAAGAGGGATCTAAGGCCTACCATGTGTATAAGCCATATACAAAGAAGATGTATGTAAATCGAGATGTTATGTTCGAGGAGCACAAGAAATGTGAGTGGAAGGAAGGGATGTATGATGCAGTTGCGACCATGGATGGCATCTTCATGGTGGAATATTTAGCGGAGCTTGTAGTACTGAGTGACACAAGCTTTGACGTGCAACAAGAGGCACTCTCCCTACTTGTGCACCAGACACCGATGACCGTTTTTTTCTAAATGAGAAGAGTGAGCAACCCCACCAACACGGGATGATGTACTAGATATAGATGAGGGTGTAACACGGTACTACAAGTTGGAAGAAATCTATGACACAACCGAGGATGTTGAATGGGGACCGATATTTTTTCCTTAGTTGTGGAGGAACCCAACAGTGTAGATGAGGCCCTGGGTGAGGCATGATATAGACAAGCCATGGATGATGAGATCAGGTCAATAAAAAATAATGGGACATGGGAGTTAGCTTCTCTCCCTGTTGGACATAAGGCTATAGGGTTCAAGTGGGTGTTCAAGGTGAAGAATGACCCATATAGAAACGTGGTGAACTACGAGGTCCGCCTTGTGGCAAAAGGCTATATGCAGCCACAAGGAGTGGATTTTGATCAAGTGTTTGCTCCTGTGGCTAGGATCGAAACAGTTTGCTTGCTGCTGGCTCTAGCCGCATAGTGAGGCTGGGATATACACCACATGAATGTCAAATTAGCATTTTTGAATAGAGATCTCACTGAGGAGGTCTATGTGCACCAGCCACCAGGTTACGCTGATCCTAAAAATAAGCACAAGGTGCTTAGGTTGTACAAGACCTTGTACCGGCCGCACCAGGCACTGCAAGCTTGGAATGCCAAGTTGGAAACATCACTGCTCTCCTTAGGTTTCAGTCGCTACACATTGGAGTACACAGTGTACCGAAATACAAACAGCTTGAATAGTCTACTGGTTGGAGTTTGCGTGGATGGTTTGATCATCATGAGGGCAAGCACCAAGGATCAACCCTTCTTCAAAGGAGAGATGCAAAAATTGTTTGACATGAGTGACTTAGGTCTGTTGAGTTACTATTAGGGGAGAAGTCAAACAGGGCTAGAGGGAAATCACTTTATGTCAAAGTGCTTATGCGTCCAAAATTTTAATATGTGTGGAATGGCAAGCTACAATCCATGCTCCACGCCCATGATGAACATGCTAAATCTAACTAAGAAAGGTCCAGGGGATATTATGGACACAACAGGGTACTGCAGCGTGGTGGAGAGTTTACTGTATTTATGCAACACAAGGTCGGATATCAGCTACGTTGTTGGGATAGTTAGCAGGTTCACAGAGGAACCCAAGGCACCGCACTGGGCAGCGATGAAGCGGATCTTGCACTACGTGAAGGACACCCTTAGCCTAGGATGATGCTACAAGAAGATAGACAAGTTGGAGCTTTATTTGGTCAGGTTCAGTGACAGTGACCTTGTTGGTGACACATATGATTGTAAGAGTACAACATGGATGACCTTCTTCCTTGGCTCCATCCTAGTTACATGGTTGTCCCATAATCAGAAAGTAGTTGCACTCTCATCTTGCGAAGCGGAGTACATTAAAGCAGTGGCAGCGGCAGCGACGTGCCAATGAGTGTGGCTGAGTTGCTTGTTAGGCCACCTCACCAACCGCAATCCAGGGGTGGTGGAGCTGCTCGTGGATAATAATTCCGCAATTGATTTGGGCAATATTATGGTGCATCACGAACGAAATAAGCACGTTGACATTCATTTTCATTTCATTCACGAGTTCATTGAAAATGGTCCTATTCATGTTGGTATGAACAAACAGCTGACATCCTGACCAAGCCACTCAGACGGGTCAAGTTCGTTAAAATGAGACTAAAGCTCGGTATAGTTGAAGTGGTTCCATGCAACAAGGTTAAGGTTTTTTTTGAACTATTACATACAAGCAACCAAATTGCACATTAACATCCTAATCTAGGACCTAAGTAGGAGACACCACCATTGAATCTATTGAAGCTCAGTGGAGTCTGAAACTCCATCCATTTAAATAGCTAGGGACACCCTCCTCAGAACACCCAACACTGCACCACCAACAAACCGAAGCCACCAAAACCAGAACCACCACGATTTCACCATCATCAACCACCTACAGGTTGGGAAACCACAGCGGGGACCACCAACACGGTCCCCTGATGCTGGGTAATCCCCATCAAGAAATTTCTCTTATATTCACAATTTTTTATGGAGTGTGTTTTGAACCCTAGACCTCTCAGTTATAGAGAGTGTGACTTACAACTAAACCATGCCTAATTCATACAAGGTTAAGGGGGTTAATTGTTGAGTTAACCATGTTGCACAAGTTATGAACTTGAAGCAAGGCTTAGTGGTAGGTGGTTGAAGAACATAAAACCTTGGAATAATAGCCTTTAGTGCTAGTTAGTAGCAGTGATTGAAGAAATTACAAGTATGGAATAACGCACATTGTTTAGCCTTCATTAGTAGAGTTAGTGCTAGCTATTTAGTGGCAGTAGGTTATGGAGGTTAGAACTTGTAGTATGAATCTTCATTAGTTTAGGAATAATTTCTAAGGTATTTTGTATTACATAAATAGGAGAATGGAAAATTAGAAAAGCTAAATCTATTAAGCGCCAAAATTTTGTCATAATTTCTTCCATTTTTCTATCATTGTTCCAACAAGCCCGTGGGTGCTGCTGGTGGAGAAGGATAGAAGGAGATTGCTCCCGGCCATATGCAGCTGCCGATTGTTAGTGGTCGTGGAGGATAGAGTTGGTAACTGTGGGTTTCCATTCGTGGTGAGATCGATTGAAGTTTGTGTTGGTTTTGATTAAAATTAGATTTAGTTGGTCGATTGGAGATTGAAATCTATTTGATTGATTGTATTTTGTTCCATTATTAAGATTTATTGAGTTGGTGGCCGTTGGTGAAATCGATTGGGGTTTAACTGCAGAGTTTTATGGTTTTCGACTGGAATCAGAAGTTCAGCTCATTTTTTCCAGACATACGAGAGAAGCTCCTACGTCGGCACTGACATCAAAATTGGATTCCGGCAATTTTTTAAATTGCCATTCATAGTCCGTCTCTCTTATAACTAATTCTAATACCCTTCTAGATCCATTCATGCATTCGTCAAAGGTAACTTTAGTTTTTTTTTTCTTACTTCTTTTTTAATGGGTCGGTAACGAAGTTTAGCTGACTACGACGCATGAGCAACCTGTTAACTTCAAAAATCACATACTAAAATAAACATGTACTTTAATTAAGAACCAAGATGTAAGAACCACTGTAGATGGATAGTTATATCACGCCCTGTATTTTACTCAATAATGCCCTTTATTCTGTACAAATAAAATATCTTTTTGTATTTGTGCACTATATTTAATTAATAGTGTGATTGAATAGTTATTAATAATTAAATGCATTTAATTATAATTAATCAAATCCGTAAATAAATGGCGGTGGGCGGAGGTGGTTGGCGGCAGCGACGGTGGTCGGTGAGGGGCAGTGGTCAGCGACGGGGAGCGTGATGTTCGCCGGTGGTCGGCGGTTTCAGATCTGGCCGACGGCGACCCCCTGGTGGACGATGGTGGCCGGCCGTTTTCCTCCCCCTTTTCCGGTCTCCTTCGGAGTTGTTGTTCATCTGCGGGGGATTTTTCGGCTTCTTCTCCAACGACTTTTCCATTTCTCTGGCTGCTTCTCTAGCTCTGGTTTCTACCGCCTTGCACGAATCTCCTCTCCCCCGAACTATTTTTACGGCCCTCATCTCCCCGCTCTAGTTTCTCCCACCTCGCACGACCCTTTTCTCCCCGCTCTCTTTTTCCGGTTATGTTTCCCAGCCCGCCGCCCCATTTTCTTTTTCCGGCTCAACCCTCGCAGCCCGCCGTCCAGCTCTCCTCTCTCCGTTCTCTTTTCTCATTTCTTTCCATTCCCAGTTCTCTTCTCTCTCTCCGGTTCTCCTTTCTCCTTTCTCCTTTCTTTATATTCCCGGTTTTCTTTTCTTCCTCCGGTTCTCCTTTCATTTTTCTTTCTTTTTCCGGTTCTCTTTTCTTCCTTCTTTTCCCGATTTTCTTTTCTTCCTCGGTTCACCTTTCACTTTTCTTTCTCTTTCCGGTTCTCTTTTCTTCCTTCTTTTCCTGGTTTGCTTTTCTTCCTCGGTTCTCCTTTCTTTTTTCTTTCTTTTTCGGTTCTCTTTTCTTCCTTCTTTTCCCGGTTTTATTTTCTTCCTCGGTTCTCCTTTCTTTTTTCTTTCTTTTTCCGGATCTCTTTTCTTCCTTCTTTTCCCGGTTTTCTTTTTCTTCCCCCGGTTCTCTTTTCTCTCTTTTCCCGGTTTTCCTTTGCCATTCTTCCTCCCAGATCCGGTGGCGGCGGGTGGTGGTCGACTGTGGTCGGCGGTGGGTGGACGGTGGCGGACGGTGGGTGGTTGGTGGTCGGCGGCGGACGATGGTCGGATTTAGGATTTAGGTGAAGAGGAGGGAGGGACATTATCTAAACAATAATACATGGGCTGAATATTACCTAAACATAAATTCTCAACCAAATAAAGATAAAAACAATAATACATGTATATATACGTATTAGGGCGTAACCTAATAAAATACAGGGCGTGATATAACAACATCCACTATAAATGGAGCTTTACTCTCCATGCACTCCACACTCAAAGTCACAACAGGTTTTGCTTACTTATCACCCTCAAGCAAAACTGTGTTCGATCATTCTTCATATCTTCAATGGCGAACTTCACAAAAACCCAAGTCCCAAAAGAAGTAGATAGCGCTCATCATTACTCACAAGCAATCCAACTTGTGACCTCTGCATCATTGCCAATGGTTCTGTACAATGCTGTCAAACTAAACCTGTTCGAAATCATTTCCAAATCTGGAAATGGAAAAAAGCTGTCATCATTCCAGATTGCATCCCAACTCTCCTCGAAAAACCCCGATGCAGCCGCCATGCTGGACAGAATGCTGCTCTTACTTAGCAGCTACTCTCTCTTCACTTGTGAGGTTCTTGAGGATGCTTGTGAGGATGGTACTGTCCGGCACAAAAGAGTTTACGGGCTATCTCCGGTAGGGGAATTCTTCGTCCCCGATGAGGAAGGTAACACAATTGCATACTTGGTTGAAATGGTTCAAGATAAGGCTTTTATTGAGAGCTGGTAAGTTCATTATATTCATCAAATCTAGTTTCCATTTTTTAACAAGAATATACTCCATCTATCCCAGTTCAAACTGCACAAGAGACTTTTCACGCTATCCAAGAAACATATTTCACTGTTAACTGGGACAGAGGGAGTATATTTTCCTGTGTAGTTTGAACTGGGACAAAGGGTGCATTATTTATATACTGAGTGCAATATTGGGGTATGCTTTCTTCTAGGTATGAACTGGGAAATTCAGTTGTGGAAGGTGGAATGGCATTCGAAAGAGCATTCGGCATGAATCAATTCGAGTATGCTGGGAAAAATGAAAACTTTAATATGCTGTTCAACAAGGGATTAACTGGTGTGACCTCCACAACGATGAAGAAGCTGCTAAAAGTGTACAAGGGTTTTGAAGGCATTGAGACACTGGTTGATGTCGGTGGTGGACTTGCAATTACTCTCCACATAATCACTTCCAAATATTCTCAAATAAAAGGGATCAATTTTGACCTACCACATGTTGTCAAAGATGCACCATCTTATCCTGGTACATATCTGTTTAATACTGCCTCGGACTTCAAATAATTAGCTACTCTTTTTAACATCAGGAACATATTTTTCGAGCCAAGGAAATGTAACATTCTGGAAATCTGTCTGATTTTGCAAGTTTGTGAAATGTTTGATGTATGTTTGATATGTGTTCATGTAGGAGTAAAGCACATTGGTGGAGACATGTTTCAAAGTGTACCAGAAGGAGATGCCATTTTCATGAAGGCATGCACCTATAACATACTCTACCCCTCTCTGAATAAACTTCTTATTTTTTTTTGATCAAATTTATGTTTGATCATGCATAACTTTAATTATATATACTGATTGTGTATAAAAATTTGACGGAGTCTCCATTTCATAATTTACAAAATGAATGATTAATTTCCATATATTTGCAGGGCGTGCTTCATGATTGGAGTGATGATCATTGCTTGAAGATTCTGAAGAACTGTCTGAAATCGGTACCGGCTAACGGAAAAGTGATTGTAGTAGACTTCATCCTACCTCTGAAACCTGATACCAGTGCCTCAACAAGAAGCATTTGCCAGACCGATAACATAATGATGACTATGAACCCCGGCGGAAAAGAGCTCCGAATTCGAGTTTCGGGCACTGGCGAAAGGTGCCGGATTCAAGGGCATGAAAATCAAGTACCACGCCGGCGACGTGGGGATAATCGAAATGTACAAGTAGAGACCTTCATGCACCGGACTAATAGAGAGAATAAATGGTGGCTTTATATTGAGCCGCCGATGCTACAATAATTAATTTTAGTCAAGCATTCCATACTTGACCCTTGCTAAGAACTTGCCATGAATTTCGAGTATAATATGCCCACGTTTTATTTGCTTGTCATATCAAAATGAGGAGGCTTCAACTCTTCAGTTATTTTATACTTTCTTTATTTACATTTTAAAGTGACTTGAATACATCTTTTTCTCGACTTCAAGACAAACTTGTCGTAGGCTCTTTTTCTCGACTTGACAAACTAGAAGTAGGTTCCGTTAGACAGAACTTTTAAGATATTGTGCTTATAATTATAATATTTTTTAATATTTGGTAAAATAAAAATAAAATATTTTGAAAACATAACCTTCATTTGGGAAAAACAGAAGTTGTTCTCCTCATACTTTCAAAATAAGTCAGTTTTGCTTATAAACACAATTTTACCAAATAGAGTCATAGTCCCTTTGTATTTTAAATGAGAAGTAGGGATGATCTTTGGAACTTAGACCCAACCAAGATTCATAGAGTTTAGACACGTTGGTTTTGATATGGGTTTAATAATTTTAAACTCGTTGGATCATGTCCAAGTCTGGATATTCTAGATTTTGAAATACGACCCGGACCCGACCCAAACCCAGATTCATACACCCATATAACTCAAACTATATATAAAATTTTACTATAAATTCTTAAATACTTTCATATTCTCTCTGGGTTTTTAATTTTAATTCAACAAATAAATTTTTTTATGTATATTTTTTTCTTGAAAAGTAAATTCAAATGCATATTGAACTTGAATTATTAGTGTTTGAGATAATATACACATTATATTTAGTGAAGAAAAAAATTAAAATATTAGACCCATATAGAACTCGTTTTGAACTCAAGACTCGTTTAAACTACAGGTCAAAGTCGGGTCTGGATCTTACTAAAAAAAATTAGGCTGGGATTCGGGTCTTATATTAGACCCGGCCCAAAACTGAACCATGATCATCCCTAAATAAAATATCTCCTAATATGTAACCTGTCCATAAGCCATGGACAAGTCAAGAACTTAATTACAATTTGAAAAATTGGAGGAGAAAAATTAATTGGATTGCAGGTCGGAATATAAGAAATATTTTTTGGATTTCTTCTTTTGTTATTCGTCCAGGTTTTCTTCTTCTTTATTTTTTTGAGAAAAGTGCATATATAACCCTATCTAATTTAAATAAGTGCAAATATAAACTTCTGATAATTGAAACTGTCATTATAACCCCAGATAATAAGTGAAAGTGCAAATATAACTTTTTTCGGCAAATTTTAGCCAAAATTTTGTGAAAAGACATTTTAGCCATTTTGAAAAATAAAAGGCTAAAAAGGAAATGACGTTATTGCCCTTAACGTCATTAATACCCAAATATTGTCGTAGGACTGCCGCCGCAAAACTACCATTGCACCTCCGCCAT
This sequence comes from Rubia occidens, assembly GCA_032360425.1. Lineage (NCBI taxonomy): Eukaryota > Viridiplantae > Streptophyta > Magnoliopsida > Gentianales > Rubiaceae > Rubia > Rubia occidens. The sequence goes on from JAUOBV010000001.1 coordinate 9,900,214, forward strand.
AAAAGGTAAGGTTATATCAGCACATTATGAAAACTAATAGGGTTAAATTAGCACATTCCTAACCTTATAGAGTTATATCAGCACATTCGTAAAAAAAAAGTAGGGTTATATCAGCATATATTATAAAAACAAAGTGTTATATTAGTACACAATCAACGCCAACCGCACGCAACTGACATTTCAACCTCTTCTATCAATTGCAGACATTCTAGAGTGTGATTCTAGCTGCAAAAAAAGAGCTTTGGCGAGGTCGATGCACTGGACATTGAAGTGGAGGTTTGGGAACCTTTAAAATGGTATCTTCATCCAAAATTCCCCTTAGTTCACTAGATTCATGCGATATTGAGTTTGATTCTGTGATTTTCTTTTCCTTCTTCTCACATGAATAGAGATATGCGGTATATATGGTATAGAATATAATAATTTTGATGATATTTTATTTATTTTGTTGAGTTTAGTCTGGATTGGTGATTGGATGACCTTTGATGATGTGTGTGTGTAGTTGTTATTTTGTTGTGTTCTTCGACCTAGGGTGTTTAATGTTGATGGGTTTTGCTTTTATAATATGTGCTGACATAACCCTACGTTTTTTATGAATATTCTGATACAACCCTATAAGTTTTAGGAATGTGCTGATATAACCCCATCAGTTTTCATAATGTGCTGATATAACCCTACCCGGTCTGACTAATGTTGATGGGTTTTGTTTTTATAATATGTACTGATATAATCCTACACTTTTTACAAATGTGCTGATATGGCCCTATAAGTTTTAGGAATGTGCTGATATAACCCTATCAGTTTTCATAATGTGCTGATATAACCCTACCCGGTCTGACGCGCGGTCCGGTGGTGGTCCGACGGTGGTCCGGCGACAGGTAAGGTTATATTTGCACTTTCATCAATTAGTTAGGGTTATATTTACAATAAAAATTTATCTAAGGGTTATATCTGCACTTTCTCAAATATATAGGGTTATATTTGTATATTTCCCATTTAAAAAAATCCGGCTCCAACGACATACTCTCTTTGTCCCAGTTCAAATTTACCACTTCACTTTATGTCACTATTTAGTATCCAACTTTGATCACATATATTTAAATAGATATATAAACGATACTATTATCAAATATGATTGGTTGGATTCGTCGT
>JAUOBV010000001.1:9993822-10006967 GCA_032360425.1 Rubia occidens
AATAAGAGAGGTGAAAGGGGATCACCTTGCTTTACCCCCCTCCTCCCTTTAAAAGCTTGAGTGTAGCTTCCATTAAGGGAGATGCTAAAAGATGCTGGTTCAATACACTTCCGGATCCATTGAATGAAAGCTTTCGGAAATTTGAGACACTCTAATAATCTGAATAAGAAAGACCATTCCAAGTTATCAAAAGCTTTTTGAATATCTACCTTGATAAGGCAGCTATCCATACATCCATCCATCCACTTGTAAGTGCGGAGAAGTTCTTGTGTAAGCAACACATTGTGAGATATAATCCCCCCTTTCACAAAAGCACCTTGATTCAAGTTAATCATATCGGGCAGCACCTTAGATCCACATGTTGACGTGTGCTTCTAATTATTCCACAAATAGGATCTTCATAAGGAGATTTATATCACTTACTTCAATTCAAGGTATTTTTAGAGTAAGTATATGATAATTCTATAATGGTTGGACATATATTCCTATATAGAATGTGAATAATGGAGAACTTATAGTGATAAAGTCTTATAAATACAATTGTATGTTTATATTCTATTCATCCTACTATATATAATAATTAAGGAAAACACTTTTGGCCTTATTTTATTATTGGGGGAGAGTCTTCCCCCCAACATCTCAAGGGCTATGTCTTGTAGGTTTAATGTTCAGGAGCAAGGTTCGGCCATCAAGTTGGTGTTCACCTCATTTTAATTAATTTTTCTCTAACAATTGTTTAGGAGATGAAGTTCAATGTCATTTTTCTAGTAGTGATTTTGACCCAAAACCTAAAAAAGTGTTTTCAATAGTTTGATCTCACAAAAGACATGAATAAAGATATTGAATCATTAAAATTATAACTAAGGTAGGCATGCAATAAGTATAGATGTATTGTGAATTTATGATGGTAGGAAAATGTTGTTAGTAATGCAGATGAACCAATCAGCCAAAAATCGATTTTACAGGAAAAAAGAAAAAAAACTTTGTCTTTATTCTTAGTCCCACATGGAATGTTTAGAAGGGATTAGTGTAGTTTAAATATATATATTTGCTTCACTACTACTTTGAGTGAGCAAGATTAATTAATGTCTCTCTCTCACGCCGTCGCCAATCGCACTGCCATCCAGACAGGCCGGGGGTGTCTTAAGCCTATATTAATTATTTTGGTCTCAGCCAGTTTGGGAATTCATCTTTCCGAGACTTCTTAATGATCACCCATTTTTACCTTGTTGAAACAAATTCTAAACCTTAAAAGTCTTTTTTACTGAGTCGTAGTTGTTCCTATACTTACTGAATCCACTTAGTCCATGTTGTTGCCGCTTAGTCATGCTGAACTGACTCCATGTTCCAGTCCAAGCGGAACAGATTTCCATGTTCCATATATTTTACTCTCTGATTTTTGTGTTGAGTGCATACAAAAGGCCAGTCGGGAATCAGATCAAAACACACACTATTCTTTTTCGAAATTAAAGTTTTCAAACACAAAAGACCGTACATTCTTTTGTTCATTAATACAAATTTTAGTAAAAATTTTGAAATCAAATTTTAATTCTTGTTCAATAACTATGTCTGGTAAAATAATATTTTTTAGTGAACTTTTGAAAATACCTCCACTGAATGGTGTTAACTACAAACTCTAGTCTTAAAGGGCCTTGGATTTTCTTGAACAACTGAAAGTTGATTACTTCTTATTTACTGATCCTCCCAAAATCTCTACCACTAAATCCACCACTAATCAAACTAAAGAAACAATCCATGAAGCCCTTCAGAGGAAGCTTCCGAGCCGATTCTCAAGTATGAAAAAGAAAACAAAATTGCTAGGGGCCATCTTCTCAATAACATGACGAATCCTATATTTGACTTGTTCATCACCAACAAATATACTAAGTCAATATGAGAGTTGTTGGAGAAGAAATATGGCACCGATGAAGCAGGGAAGAAAAAATATGTTGTTGGGAACTGGCTCAATTTCCAAATGGTCGACAGCATGAACAATGTCTATGAGTACAAAAATTTGACTGTCGAAGAACTCGCAGAAGGCATGACAATGAGCGACATCCTTCAGTACAACATGCTCATCGAGAAGCGGCCAGAGTCTTAGTCTAATTATTGAAACCACCTCAAACAAAAGAAACAGGATACGACTCTGGAGGAACTAGTCAGCCACATGAAAATTGTGGAAGTCAATCGCCTCAAAGATAAGGGACTCCTTTCTTTTTCTGATTTGGTTAAAGCTAATCTTGTAGAATCTATAAACGTTGACAGGTTCCACTCCTCAGCTACCTTTAAGAAGGGAACTAACCCAATCGAAAAGGTTGACACCTTTAAGGAAAATGAGACAGCTATGAAGAAGTCCAAAGCAGTCTGCTAGTCTGCAGCAGAACCGTTCATCAAGCTTACCCATGCTACAAGCACAAGGAAGCCAATTACAAACCCAATCAGAACAACAACAAATCTCAAGGCAATCCCACCGAAGATGAACATGTGGAGACCATTGCCATTGAAGTCTCTGAAGTCAACTTGGTAAAAAACAAGATGAACTGGATTGTTGAAACTGGAGCCTCCAAACACTTCTGTGCCAAAAAAGACTTGTTCGCAACTTAAGAGGAGGTCACTTATGGAGAAAAAGTCTACATGGGATACTCAAGGAGTGTTCCGATTCTCGAAAAAGGGAAGGTTTTTCTCAAACTGACTTCTAGAAAGAATTTATCTTTTTTTAATGTTCTCTATGTTCCTTCTCTGTGTAGAAACTTAACATCTGATGGTCTGCTTAACAAGGTCAGTCTCAAACTGGTATTTGAAGCTGAAAATCTAGTTACCAATTAAAATGGCCAATTTGTAGGAAAGGATACATGTCTGGGGGGCTATTTGTTGTGAACACCAGTGCTATCAATGAAGCATCTACCTCTACTTATATCGTTGAATCTTTTGATATTTGATATGCACGTTTAGGACATGTTAGTTCAAATTTACTTAAACGAATGCAACACATGAACTTGCTATTAACCTGCCCAAAATTCAATTGGAAAAATGTTGAACTTGTGTAGAAGCTAAAATCACTAAGAAACAATTTACACAAGTAACTCAACGAGTAATTGAACTTTTAGAGCTCGTTCACATAGACTTAGAGGATTTTAGAAACTTCGAAAGTAAAGGTGAAAAATTGGTACTATATAACCTTTGTAGATGATTATTCAAGGTATACTAAAATTTATCTTTTAAGAACTGAAGATGAGGCAGAACAAAAGTTCCAAATCTACAAGGCAGAGGTTGAAAATCAACTAGGTCAGAAAATAAAAAGACTTAAATCAGATAGGAGAGGAGAATACAGTACAAACTTCTTTAAATAATTTTGGGGAAAAATGGCATAATTCATGAGTTCACTGCACCTTATACTCCACAACAAAACGAAATAGCTGAAAGAAAATATAGAACTTTAAAAGATATGATGAATACAATTCTTTTAAGTTTTGGATTACTAAATGAAATGTGGGAGAGGCTGTCTTATCAGCCAATCATATTGTGAATAAGGTGTCTCATAAAAGATTAGATAAAACACCCCATTAATTGTGGAAATGATATACCCCTTACTTGAAATACTTAAAAGTATGGGGATGTTTAGCTAAAGTAGATTTTCCTACTTTTAAACGTGACACTACTGGTGCTAAAACTGTTGATGCCATATTTGTGGGATATGCTGTGGTGCTTATACATTTATGTGATTACATGATAAATCAATGTGCGAATATAATGATGGTGAATTTTTTTAATGCATATTTCCTTTAAAGATTACGAATGATGTATTATCCAATGTGATACATGTTCCTACTAGTTCTACTTCTGTGCATTCACCAGAACATGGTAATACTGAAATTTGAAGCAGTGAGAGACATAGAAACGAAATTGATTTTGGACCTAATTTCGTGACTGCTTTTATAATTCAACTCTTGAAGAAGATCCTAAAACTTATGAAGAGGCTATGAAATCTATACATTATGGCTTTTGGAAAGAAGCAATTAATAATGAACTTGAGTCGATAATGATTAATTATGCATGAGACCTGGTAGACTTTCCTAAGTGATCAAAAGCATAAAGTTGCAAATGGATATTTAAAAGAAAACTGAGAAAAGATGGTTCAGTATAAAGATTTAAGGCAAGACTTGTGATTATAATCTTTACCCAAAAGTTTGGTGTGGACTTTTTTTTACTTACTCTCCTGTAACTAAAATATCCACAATTCGTGCACTATTTTCCCTGGCTTCTATACATCAAATGTTAGTACATCAAATGGATGTTAAAATTGATTTCTTGAATGGTGATCTAGAAGAAGATATATCTATATGATACAATCCCCCTGGGTACATAGTAACAGGCCAAGAAAATAAGGTTTGTAAACTTAAGAAGCCATTGTATGGTTTAAAACAAGCACCAAAACAATGGTATGAGAGGTTTCATAAAATTATTCTTAGTTTTGGCTTTATTGTGAATGGATCTGATGCTTGCGTGTATTCAAAACTATTTGATTTTGAATGTGTGATTATTTGTCTCCATGTGGATGACATGTTATTATTTGGAACACACACTGATGCTATTAATGAAACCAAAAGATTCCTATCCTCCAAATTTGAAATTAAAGGTCTGGGGAAGGTTGATGTCATTTTAGGGGTAATAGTTACTAAAAAAAATAATTGTTTCATTATATCCCAATCTCACTATATTGAAAAGGTGCTGAGAAAATTTAATAATTTTGATGTAGTGCCAGTAACAACTCCTTATGACTCCACTATTTAATTAGAGAAAAATAAAGGAAGAAGTGTGTCTCAAGGGGAGTATGCAAAAATTATTGGTTGTTTAATGTTTTTAATGAACTACACTTGACCGGATATTGCCTATGCAGTAAGTAGACTAAGAAGGTACACCCATAATACTAGTGGAGAACATTGGGTTGTTCTTAGACATTTACTAAAATATCTAGGAGGTACAAAGGACTTAGGATGGCATCTTTTAGGGTTTCCTGCTGTTTTAGAAGGATATTGTGATGCGAGCCGGATAACCGATAATAATGAAGTAAGTTCCACTAGTGGTTATGTTTTTACCTTAACAGGAGCTGATATCTCGTGGAAGTCTTCAAAACAGAATTGTATAGCTCAGTCTACTACGGAGTCGGAGTTTATAGCTCTAGGCTTGGTAGGGCAAGAAGCTGAGTGGGTTAGGTCATTACTGGCAGATATTCCTTTGTGGGATAAACCCATCCACCCGTCTCACTTTTGTGTGACTCAAACAGCCCTAGGTGTTTCCCAAATGAAGCTTACAATGGTAAGAAAATACATATGCACATTAGGCATGAATATGTGAGAAATATGATCAAGACTGGTTTACTTGCTTTACAATTTGTAAGATCAAAAAGAAATTTAACCGATCCATTTATTAAAAGACTAAGTAGAAAGATAGTCCAAGATTCATTGAGGGGAATGGGGTTAAAACCCTGCTAGGTGAGGAATTCTTTGTGGATACTCTTGTTATTTCTCAAATGACTTTAAGTCAAGCGAAACCAAGAAAAGATACACAAACGTACAAAACCTACCCATTCCTATGATATATGCACGTTGCGAGGATGAGCTTAAAACTCTTAAAGAATCCAAGATGTTCTAATTTGTGACGGACTTGTGGGATTCACCGAAAATTATGTGAGGTTGAATGATTTTTCATTCTTAACATTTCATAGCCCTCATTGGGTGGTATACTAAGACTTGATGAAATGACCTACTTGAGTGTAAATGATTGGCATTCCCCTTACGAAAGACTTTTGTGGGTTTTTTTTTTAGAGCACTTATGAGTTTTCCCAAGGAAACTGTGGCCACTATAAGTTTATTATCACGGAACTCGTTTTTGAAGTAAGACACATTTTCTTTGATTGATCAACCTGTTTAAGAGTTCCAGATGCATTCACTTCGAGAACAAGTCGATCATCCCAATTCACTATGCATTGTTCAGTTGCAAGATACTAATGCTTAAGTGTCAAACTTTCACATGCTCAAAAAATTACTTTTCTGGCCTTTTGCATTAGTGGGGGATTGTTAGTAATGAAAATGGGCCAATCAGTCCAAAATCAATTTTAAAGGAAAAAAGCTGTCTTTATTCTTAGTCGCACGTGGGAAGTTTAGAAGGGATGAGTGTAGTTTAAATATGGAAATGCTTCATTACTGCTTTGAGTGAGCAAGATGAATAAAGACCTCTCGCGCACACCAATGCCACCAACCGACCACAGCTCCCATCCAGACGTGACGAGGCGAGGAGGGCGGGTCAGGTCGGGTCTTAACCTCATGTTAATTTTTTGTCCCGGTCAGTTTGAGAGTTCCGCTTTATGAGACTTCTCAATGATCACCCATTTTTACTTTGCTGAAACAATTTCTAAATGCTGAAATTCTTTTTTTACTGAGTTGTAGTTGTTCCTATACTTATTCAGTCCATTTAGCCCATGATGTTGTGAAACTGAATCCACGTTCTAGTCAAAGTGGAACTTCTTCCCACAATCCATATTTTTTACACTCTGGTTGTTCTGTTGAGTGCCTATAAAAGGTCAGTCGGAAAGCGGATCCAAACACACACTTTTGTACTCTCTCTTCCTCACATTCTTCAGCTTTCAAACTATTCTGAGTTTCAAGCATATTAATACGAGTTTCTTCTTACCACTTCAGTGCACGAGTTAGTGAGGTTCTTTGGTACCTTAGGGAATGAACATGCCTCTGTTGAACCTTGCACTACTGGTTGGGCGAATTTTGTTTCGAAGGCAGTGATTCATAATGACCATAGTTCTATTTTCAAAATCAAAATTCTTTTTCTTTATTGTTCTTTTTCGAAACTCAAGTTTTCAAACACGAAAGACCATACATTCTTTTCGTTCACAGCTACAAACGTTACCAACACATGTAACGTAAACTCATATACTCCCTCCGTCCCGCGGGACGGAGTAGAATATTACACAACTTACTAAGGTTTCTACCTCAAAATATAGTATACCCTATGGTAACCTTTAGAGATTGTGGTTGCTACAACCATGCATTCACCCATCACCAAAGCTCCAGGTTCTCGCTGTAGAGATCATAAAAATCATAGGAGCATAATAATGCGTCCGAAGCAAAAGGAGAAGATGGATAATTAATTACAGTGCTGTCACTGTCCACAAGGAATGGTTCAGTCCAAAAGCTCCCTCCTGAATATTCGCTGACTAAATCCGAGGTGTATTCATCGTACCCTCGGAGGGCATTAACTATGAAGTGATCTGTGCTAATTGCTGCTGGAGAAAAGGAAGAAGAAAGATCATGAGTACTTGATGATGCTGCTGATGATAACGATAGTGAGGATGATGGGAGGGGCTGCTGGGACGAAAATTCCGAACTCTCCAGGATTTCCTTAGATGTCAAAGTAGGAGGATGATTTAAAGTCTCATGGATCTCCATTGATCTTCTTTTTTCGCTTTTAGGTCGAAGTTTCGATTCACCCGAGGTTTTTTTGGAAGCATTTTTCAGGCTAGTGTGCCAGTGATTCTTTATTTTATTATCGGATCTACCCGGTAACTGGGCTGCGATTGCTGACCATCTGCAGGCGGTAATTGTTAGTTTCTCAGATCCTAATTAGGTAGTATTACTTTTTCTAAAAGAAGAGAGAAAAACTATTATGACGTATACCTATTTCCAAGAGATTCATGCAGCTTAATGATTAACTCATCTTCTTCTGGGGTAAAGTTCCCGTGCTTGAGATCAGGCCTCAGGTAATTCATCCACCTCAGTCTGCAGCTTTTTCCACATCTTGCCAATCCTGGACGATGAACATGGAAAGAAATGAAGTCAGTCAGAGAAAACGTGAATGATGCCACGCCGCAAATGTTTCCCAGAAAACAACCTCTACCAAACTGGTCATCTCAGCAAGTGTAAGGACAAAAAATATATCAATTTGAAACACCATCTGTACCCGTAGCAATAGTTAACACGATGTTTTTCTGAAATAAACTAAATCCAATCCATACAAAAGGTATAGCTCATTGAACAAACCTATTTGTTAGTAAAGCATAAATCATAAAGACACAAAAGAAATCAATTACAAGAAACTATTAACGTTAAATCAATTTTTTTGCTTCGTTTAAAAAACGGTGTTCTCCTTATCATACCAGCATATTTGGGAAGTTGTCGCCAGTTCCAGCAGCCATATTTGGTGACATAAGAAGTTAGTTTCATGTCTTCTTCAGGAGTCCATGTTCCCTTCCTCAACCCAGATTTATCACAGGAAGGAGTCCTCACCATAACTATCACCCTCTCACTCTGATATTCTGACTGTGTGCGCGTGTGTGTGCACTAGGTGAGGTGTGACTGAGAAAGTTTGAAATGAAGGGTGTAATTCTTGCATGGAGCTTGTTATTTATAGTTGGATCAGGCCTTGAGAACTGGGAGACCTGAAACACGTGTAACGCGTGGTTAACTTGAGACTTGCCCGGTAACGAAGAACAGAAGCTAGTTGGGTCTTTTATCTATCCTTTTCCAGGAAAGGACTAAGAGCTTTCACTTTATATGAATTTGGTTTTCCACTTATACTGAGACCCATCCAAGAAAATACATTCGTCATAAGTCACCATCTGTTTGTGGGACCCAGATAGAATGGTATTTTGACTACGTGTGTAATCGATTGTGTGGCTTCATTGAACCAAAAAAAGATTGTGTGGCTCATTGAACCCAAAAAAAGAATGTGTGGCTTCAAGGAAACATGGTCGTCCCGCTTGGTATTATATCCTCGCTCTCTTCCAATAATATTGGCCTAACTTATCATGTGAAATATTGTTATATTCATTTTAATATCTATTTTTTAAATTTTAATTTTTTATGCTGAATTGTTATACGTTTCTAGAGATGCTGATGGTCAAAAAATGATTATTGGATATCGTGAAAAAGTAAAAAGATCAAAAAGTAATGGGATGGAGGGAGTATAGTTATATATTTTTGAAAAATATTTGGTATGTCTCGTCTATTAAAAAACAGAAAAATTATTATAATTTTTCTGTGTACTGATGGAATGAAAATCTAAGGAGTTGATCAGCATATATACATGCTGCCCCATAGAAACAGATAGACAAAAACAGAAAACTAATTGAGACTATGAGCACATGCAATGTGGGTTTCAAAGTGGTTTCAAACAATTGAAACCAGTTCTCGATTTCACCCAACTGAAACCTTCTCAATTGAGAAACTAAGGCAGCCCCACGTAATGCTTGGCTTGCGCATCAACGCATGTCATTTCTTTTGTTCCAGGGTGCCACGTGGCAGTCTTTGATCTGGCCACGTAGCAGCAGCTATACTTCCCTTTTTTTTCAAAAAAATTAGTTTGATTGGGACACGTGACCCAATCACGTGGCTCCACATGTCACAACTAAAAATTTTAAAAAGTTGATTTTTTGAAAATTAAAATTAATTTATGTAGTCTTTAAAAATAAAAATTTGAAAAAAATCTTAAAATTCGGATTTTAATTTTTAAAAAATTAAAATTAAATTTTGGTTCTATTTAAAAATTAAAATTACATTATTTTTTAAAAATGGTTCTTTTTAGTTTTGGTTCATAAAATAATTTTTAAAAATTGAATTGAATTTTAATTATTAAATTTTTAAAAAATCAATGAAAATTTACAGGTTTATTATTAAATTTCACATTTCAATTTATTTTGGTAGGAAAATTTATTTAAATTTAATTTTGAAAATACAATTATTGAGTAGGATAGAGAAAATCAAGTGGAGTTCATAGAGTGGTTTCAACCATCCTGGAGAAAAAAATTGAGTGGTTTCAGTTGATGAGATGGAAGAGAGATTAAATATTTAATGAAGTGAAATCATAACAGCGGTTTCAGAGCGGTTTTGCCACGCATGGTCTAACCACTTATATATCCAGAAGGGATAAACTAAGGGCAGGTCTAGGGCGCCAATTTTATTTTTTTGTTACTTTAACTACGAATTTTTAAAATAAATAAATTTTATCTTAAATTTTATGTGTGAAACCTATAATAGTGTAAATGGTTTGTGGGATAATGTTAATGTATTTATATAGTAATTTACATGTGTATTTTCCACATCATATCCCTAGGATTATAAAAAGTTATAGTTAATCCCTAAAATTATGAACATAATGAATTAGTAGTTATCTTTCATTCTAAAACATGTAAATTACTTATTAGTTAACAAAATTCTAATAAACATTGTATCCTAAAGTTTTAACTTCTCCTCATTTGGGGCCCTACTACTGGAAAATGCTTGCATAGGCACCAGTATTTTTGTCGCATAGGTGCCGGTATTTCGAGCCCTTGAAATACTGGTGCCTGAGTGACCTGGTGTTCGAACGTAGTGTCATAGGCACAGGTAAGTGGTACCAGTGCTGGAATGTATATTCTAGTACGCTATGCACTACCGGTGTTACAAATCTATATTCCAGCACCACCCTACTTTGGCAACTATATTTCAAAGAATTAAAATATTGATACTATGCTCTTTTGAACCGGTGCTAGTAAATAGGTTATCAATAAAAAAATCCAACTAGTTAGAATAACCTCACCATTATGAATATGAAATCAAGAAATTCATAATGAACAATAGGACGAACAAAACACAAAAAAAAAAAGTTCAGGTAAAAAGAAATTGAACATTCATAACCACAACTCAGTTAATTACATATATCTTAAAATACACAACATCTCACACTTCATGAAACAAACTATACATATATGTATATTAACAACATCAATTATTGTAAAAACTAGAACATAATCTCTATAAACCCTAGATTACATCAACAAACCAAAACCTTGAAGGTGAGATCGGACGCAAGGGCTGTGACGCTGTCGAACGTGGTGGTGGCGCTAAGATCTAAGCCGTTGTGGATCTGAGGTGAGCTCGGCAACGACAGGAGTGCAGGGAGATGACATCGGGGCTGGTTCGCCGTGGCGGTGAAGAAAATGACCAGGACACGGTGTAGAGACAGAAGAAAAAGGGATCAAAGGTGAAGCAAAGAAGAAAGCGCCCTTGAAGGTGTGCAACTCGAGCACAGCGGAGACGGAGAAGCGCTGGAGACAGCGGTGGCGGAAGAGAAGGAAGTGAGGATCACACTACTGGAAAATTGGTACATAGGAACCAATACCTTGCTCCTGGGGGAAATATCGGTGCTGAAACTTGTTAGGCACCGGTTCTGAGTCAAAAATCCAAAAAATCGGTGACTATTTCCAATTTTTGCACCGTTTTATGGAAATTGGTGCCTTAAACCGGTGGTGGAAATAGGGTATAGAACCAGTAGATGGAAATAGTAGGAAGAATCAATGCAAGTAATGTATCTATGTGATTAATAGTGTTTTTGGAATGTAAAAAATTAGGGAGAAACACATAACACTAGTAGAAATCCAAAAAACCGGTGCCTGTCAAAAATAGTTAGCACCGGAATAAAATTATCCGTTGCTAGTTTTTTGGGTTCCACACTAATAACCAATGGTTTTATTATGAATTCCAGCACCGATAACACAAAGATGACCTTACTGTTGGTGGAATTGGGTTTCTAAGGCAAAAATTTGGGGGGGGGGAGTTTCTGGCACTTGTCCGTTAGCATAAAACCGGTGCTAGAAGATAATTTAATGATCACGTACTACTATTCATTGGCGGGTAAAATAGTTGAATTTTGGGGAAATAAGTCATATATGGAGGGTTTTGACATTGAATGCTTAAGTGAAGATGAATACCGACAGAGGTTGGTTTTTAAATTGTTTGGTATGTTATTAATGATGGAATATTTCACAAATGGTTTGTATGCATATATTTTGTGTATTTGATTATGTTCATGATCCTTGCATTCGTTGAAGAAATGTGATTCTTTTGTAGATTTCTTGATGTCATTAATACCTTATTTAGGAATGTGAAATTGTTGTGTAAGTTTTGAATGTTGTTATATGAGTTGTACGTATGGTTTTCCAAATTGATTTTGAATGTTTAGAATATTGCGTTGCCATGATGATTGTGCAAAATTTTAACTATGGTACATTTGTTAATTTGTAGAATCGGAACATGCAATTGAGAGGTTGCAATGTTAGTTGGTTGAGGAAAGAATATGTTGATTTTGTGGAGGAGTTTGTAGAGCACGTATTTGGTCGTGAGAAGCGAGTGTTATGTCCTTGTAATGATTGCAAGAATCGTAACCGTGGGAGTGATATAGACATCATGAAACTTCACTTGGTTAGAAGGGTTTGGAAAAGATTATTTTTTGGGGACGTTCACAGTGAGAATGTACCGCCAGATATTGTTGTCGGTAGTGGAAGAGAGTATTTCAGAGACTTAAATTTAGATGACATGTGTGAGGAGGTTGTCAATGAATTTTGGAGGAGGCACAGGGTTTGTCAAATTTCTAAGTTGAGAAGGACAAGCAGGTATATCCCGGTTACAATAAGAAGGATACAGTGATGTCATGTTTGATGGAATTGTTGCTAAAGTTTTTGAATGAGAAACTTCCGTCTAGTAACGGGATGCAAGACAATCTCAACGAAGAGAAGAGACACTATCACAGGATAGACACTCTAGCACCGGTTTTTGGGGTAAAAAACCAGGGCCTAAGTAGCTGGTGAAACATTTTCATCGCTTTTTGAAAAACAAGTGCTAGGTTTAGCACCGTTTTTTGGGTAGCACCTGTTTTTGTAAACCGATGCTAAAATTAGCACCAATTTTCATATATTAGCACCATTCTAAAAAAACTATTTTAAATTTGCACCGATTTTATATGGCATCGATTTTTAGAAAACCGCTGTTAAAATTGTCACCAATTTTTTATTTGGAATTGCAATTGGGCGCTCATAGCAGTTGCGTACAGTTGCTCTATTACTTCCACTTGGCAAAATTAGATTTGGAATTGGGCGCTGACCACAGCTGCTCTTTTACTTTGATTTGGGATAAAAAGCAGTAGAATAGGGTGCTGACCGCAGCTGCACGCAGCTGCTCTAATGCTTCACAACAAATAGTAAAACAATTTGACTAGCAGCTGCTCTAATACTTCACAACAAATAGTAAAACAATTTGACTACATATATACTTCCAAGCAAGAAGCTTCCCCTAGTACTTAAACATATCTGCCCTTTTAAG
>JAUOBV010000001.1:10058852-10069436 GCA_032360425.1 Rubia occidens
CGAGCTCGGAACCCTCTTCCATAAAAAAATCCAAAGTAAAACCCCTTTCGAGTTCGGAACAGGTCCCCGATCAACCTTCCGAGCTTAGAAGGTCTTTCGTCTTTTAAGAAATGCCAGAGAGAGCCTTTTACATGTTCAGAAGGCAAATCAGGTCTTGTTTTGAACTCGGAACCGGTGTCAATCAAAGGTGGTTTGTCACACCCACCTTTAATTAAGACTAATTAAAGAAGATATAAACCAAAATCACCTTCAATTAATGATAATTAAAGGTGGTTATTTGAAAACTGCCTTAATTGACGAATGATCACCTTTAAAACAAATATGTTGGTCCGGAACAAGGGTTCCGAGTTCGGAACTCCTTCACCAAGGCGATTCCGTATTTTTTTTCTTCTCTAGAACTGCCTTCAATCAGCATCTTTAATAAATTGGCCTCTACTAGTTAATGATACAAATTAGCTTAAAGCTAAAAACTCGTGGCGTCCTATGAATAGATTATCAGAGTGCTTTACGCTATTTATGTAAAAGTTTCCACAGGTACTTCCAAGCGCCAAATTTGTATTTATGTTGTTGCATATTTAAATAATGATATTTACCAAATTTGTTATTGTAAAAATTGATAGTCTAGTAGTGGCAAATGCTCGCTAGCGCGCTTGGCCCTCACCCTTAAATCCTTTACCCAATTATCAGTGAGAATCAACAACCGTTTTACCAAAAAAAATAAAAATAAAAATAAAAACGTTTACCGAATATGATGGTCAAACAGTTCTAAACTGCGTCTCCAATATGCAGTCTTACCACATTCAATTATGACTATTCACATCAATGGGAATGGAGTGACTGATGAGGCTGATTATTTACTTCACAATATTCTGTCACAATGTCTCTGTCTCATTGGCTTTATTTTCAGTTATTTACACAATGCATTTTATGAATAGGTTTCCAAAGCTAGAAAGGCAATACTCGCTTCAGCACTACAGTATTGGCCTATCGTGAGTCGCAGCCCTGATTATCTGTAATCCGGTTCACTGGTGCCCTTAGAGATGTCATGTAACTTGCATCTGATTTTTCAAGTCCCTCAAATAGGTAACTGAATGGTGGCATCTCAACGTATTTTCCCGAACCACGTTCAACCTTAAGTTCATCGTTTTCCCAGACAATCCTACCTCCAGCAATTGTTACCTCGACTTTGCCCTGCAAAATATTGAAACAAAACCTTTCAAACTGTGATTTCAAGGATGACCAATCTTAAAATGATAACAGAGACAGAGTAATAAATTAGTCTTTGCTTCTGATATTACCGAAACAGAAACAGCGGTAACTCATAAAAGTAATTAAGGATTGCCGTTCGTTATTCTTCTGCTAGTACTTTGAGTAGCAAGGTTACATGTAGAAGACTAGGAAATATTCAGTTTTGACTAAAGCATTAACACATTAATAGCACAAATTCCCAAAACAATCAAAATTTTCTATGGCATACAGTTGTTTCATCTCCAATTAAAAGCACACTTGAACTTACAAAATTATGAAGAATGAATTCCTGCAACTGTAAATTTAGTCGTCTTGTTTGTTCATTTAATAATACTACGGCTTTATTCTTTTCCAGATCTTTCCTTCCCCTCTGAGTGTGCATTAGTGCTTCTCTACTATTTTACCCCTCGCATTGGGGCATCTAAGGGTATCCTGATTTCTGAGTACATTGTCTAAACCATTTTAGGCATTGTTCTCTTCTATTTCTCTATTGGGGCAATATTTCTCTAGTGCAAGCACTACCATCCTATTTAACCTAGTACGTCACACATTTGTCTCGGCCTTCTCATTTCCGTTCATGTTTATATAGTCGCCCCAACACTTCTACCAATACATTATCATTGGCCTTATTAGCTGGTCTGGAAAAATCTATTCATTATATAAGGCTCAAACATAACTCAAAGCACTAATAACAAATTTGTAATTATGCATATAGTAACTAAAATGATACCTTTCCCGTCTAGACATTTGTATCTGATCTAGAATGGTGGGACCTTGAAGTTATCTCAAAGCTTGAATTGGGATTTATAATGATTATATCTGCATCAGATCCAGGGAGTATCGCTCCTTTCTTTGGATAGATATTGAAGATCCTAGCACTGAAACATGTACACATTTTAAATGTCAAGAAATGAAAACTTCCCAACACGACCATGCTTACAAGTAATCACTGGGAAGTAAGCATACCATTCAGTGCTCGTCACCCGAACATAATCACTGACAGATATTTGTCCTGACACCTGAAAAATGATAATGCGAGATCTTATGTACTTTTAAAAAACAAATACACTAACCCACTTGTTTACTGTTCAAATTTTAAGATATGAATCTCCACAATACTAGAAATGATCAAGAAAGCTTATGAAATCTTACAACCAATGTATCCCAAACTAAATGCATTCTCTCTTCTATACCTGCATGACAAAGTTGGAAATGAAAAAAAGGGAAGAGGATAATGATTTTGGTACTTAGTACAACTGTAAAGGAACTAGAAGAATCACCATTGACACCATTCGGGATTTTTCTAAAATCATGTATTCCAAAAGCTTTTTGAGTTGAGTTGAAGGTACAATGGTCAGTTCCTACAAGCTGAAAAATATAAACCATGAAAGTTTTATAGTACATGAATAACAAAAAAACAGTCAGAAGTAAAACTTTATTTCATTATCTACTTTCTCACAGTGGTGCCACGGATGATGATTTTAGAAGGTAACAGGTAATACCAGCAATCTGATGACAATATGTTGGAAGAAACTTATTCTCCTTTGAAGCTTTTAGGCAAAAAAACTATCACAAATTCCCTGCTATTCTCACTATCACAAGTAATATACCAAGTACAGATGGTTTGATTATCTAAGAATATACCCATGTATTGGATAAACCACCTTCAAAGTCTAATCTGATCACTGAAAAAGGCTCTTCACAAATATTTTCCATAAAAAAACATTTCCCAACAATAAACCAAACCTTCAGGCTTCTAAGCTATGTAACCACTAGCCTTTGAAAGTTTTTTGACCAAAAGCTCTTCAGCAGCATACAGAATCATGTTTAATGCATCATCTTAAGTTTGAGTAATGCATGCTCTGTCCACAAGTTAATCTTTTCTCTCTTTAATCTGTCCCCGATCTGTTGAGTACTTCACTAAAATACTGGCGCTCTTCCATAGACACTTGCAGCTAAGCTAACTGAAAGTTACAACTTTCAACAAATACTTTATAAAAATATTATAAATACTGTTAGCCTAAAAAAACAGTCAGAAGTAAGACTTTATTTCATTATCTACTTTTTCACGTGGCGCCACGGATGATGATTTCAGAAGGTACCAGGTAATACCAGCAATATGATGACAACATGTTGATAGAAGCTTATTCTCCTTAGAAGCTTATAGGCAAGAAACTCTCACAAATTCCCTCCTATTCTCACTATCACAAGTAATATATCAAGAACATATAGTATGATTATCTAAGAATGTACCTATGTATTGGATAAACCACCTTTTAAGTCTTATCTGATCACTAAAAAGGCTCTTCACAAATATTTTCCATAAAAAGACATTTTCCAACAAATAAAACAAACCTTCAGGCTTCTAATCTATGTAACCACTAGCCTTTGAAAGTTTTTTGACCAAAAGCTCTTCAGCAGCATACAGAAATATGTTTAATGCATCTTCTTAAGTTTGAGTAATGCATGCTCTGTCCACAAGCTAATCTTTTCTCTCTTTAATCTGTCCCCGATCCGTTGAGTAATTCACTAAAATACAAGCGCTCTTCTACAGACACTTGCAGCTAAGCTAACCGAAATTTACAACTTTCAAAAAATACTCTATAAAATATTATGACTACTGTTAACCTAAAATGATTGGTTGAGGAACACTTCCGCCATCTTTAAAATTCTAATAGATAATCAAATATCTTATAAGACTCATTTTCCCTGAAAGTAGATCATTCTATTAGAAATAGCAGGTTATTGCTAATTCTGATACATAGTGGCATACCTGTAGAGTGCCCATTGAAAGGGCTGCCTGAAGAGCCTTTCCATGCCCTGGTGCTCGAATTGGAGGACTCATTACATACCTGAACATCACAAGGAATGTGTAAACTCTCGAGGAAAATGGAAAAAATAGTTTAAAAGGCCCTCATTCGGATATCTAAGAGAAAAATAAAGTATGATATGGTAATAAGTCCTTACTTTGCTGCAACATTGAAGTCTGGATCCCAGAGCCTGGTATCGTCAAGGACTAGGCCTGAAACCACTGGTTCCCCAACTACTCGTTGACCTGAATATGAGAGAAAAATGGAATCAATAGAGGGAAAAAGTAGTGCTACAATGTTATAAAAGCCTTACCCATTGGAAAGCATAATTCGTTAGATATTATTGAATATGATGAGAGATAATTTACGAAACAAATATCATAGCAAGGCTACAATAAGAAGAAATAAATTAGCAGGGAAAACATTGCTATTAGGCATTTGTAAACAAAAGTACGTATACTACGTCTCAGATGGTAGGATCATGTACTGATTGTATGAACTGATGACGTTCTGACTCTACCACAAATCATAAAAGGCTACCATTCGAAAGAGTGCAACTAATGATAACTTTGTCATTCAATAGCAGAAGCGTATAGATTTAATTGTAGCTCAAATGATCAAAGTGCAGAAAAGGAACATTGTAATTTCAGTTGCTCATAAAGAATTCCATTGGACTTCAAAACGCACATTAGTGATCACTAGCAGCAGCCATTACGTGTTCAACTGTAGCATGTGGAGACAAACGAGCATGGAAAAAGATTTCTGTAAATTACTTGAGGAATGATATTTTACACCTTAACAATAGGAGTGAGCTCGAGATGCTGTTAGAGAAACTGTGACAAATTGGAAAGGAGGATGAGCCAGAAACAGCTATCTTTGCTAATAAAGTCAAATCCTTAATGTCCTTTTAGAAGTCTCCAAGCTTCTGGCTATCATTTGGCTGAAGAACTTGCAAATCTGAACTAATTTCTGGACTAAAACTATTTCAGGAGAGGTACTTTCATATCTAAAAGAATGTATGTTTAGGTCTTCTAAGCACAAGAGAAACCAGATATGAGCGAAATACACAGCTTGGGGAATATTATGAGGGGAGCATTGGATCAAAAGCTCTGCAACAAAGGTTGACTGGCAAGTGACCTTATTGATCTCATACACTCCAAATATTGCTAATATATTTAATGTGTACTGAGTCAGGTTACGCATGATCCAACAACAAATCACATACAAGGTGCACACCAAATTACAGGATATTGATATTTGAAAAGCTATTGTAAGGAAGGCTTCTTATTTTCAGAAAAATTGAAAAATAAACAATTATGTGCACGAAAAGTTGGACGATACAAGTAAAATATCTAAATCTGGACAATACAGTTGCAACTTGCCCTTTGCACAATGCAATTAAGGTTGGGCCTAGTTGGTTTATTACCCCGTGGAAGATATCTAGGTAGTTCACTACCCTGAAAGGAACAGAGAAGAAACACTAAGCTTACCACGGGCCTTAAAGGGTAGAACTAGAGAAAAAGGTGTACTAAACACACTTAGCAGAAAGAAGTTTAAGGACAGGCAGACAAAAACCTGATTTTGTGCTCTGGCTGTCTCCATTGCATCAAACATAACACATACAAGTTTAAGGATTGGTAGACAAAAACCTGATTTTCGAGCTCTGGCTATCTCTTCCATAGCATCAATGCTCATAACGTGTACTACGTACAAAGGTGTGTGAACAAAACCGGCCAACCGAATAGCCCGAGAAGTGGCCTCACCTTCAAGCTAGATGAAGAGCTTCCCAGTTAAAACGCTTAATAACATCAATTCTAATATTGCATAGAACATGACAGTCTTGTAAATTCAATTTTTTTCAAAAAGGATATGAGAAGAAGAATAAAAGTCCATTGGCAACACTTCTTACTGAACACTGATTAGTGTATGTATTGGCACAATGCAAAATAAGATGCTCAAGTGACTGCTCTAATACTATTAAGACTATAACTACCCATGATGAAAAACCTAGAATCAAGATCCATTAAGAGAGTTAGGATAACTTTTGAGATCCGTAAACTACACTAAGAAACAACTATTGATAAATAGTGATAATTATATAATTTGTTGGGAGGATGTGACAAACTCGTAAAGAAAACAGAGGTTTCCATTTCATTCCATCAAGCACTTAGATGGTGCAGCATTGTATCCAACATTCCATATACCCTAGAGCCTAATTAAGCTATAACTAAACATTCCACTACAACTGTGCCATGATGGAAATTGATCTTTCATGTAATATTGCATCATTCAATTAGAAACTGACCATATGGGAATCTAAATAAGAGAGAGTTACTTAAACATCATGGAATATGTTCAACATATCAAATTCAGTGCCAATAAAAATACAAAATGACTGGATAATCATATCAAGAACATGCCAATGATATCAAATGTCGGACGTCAAATGAAAATTAGTATAATCAGCTATGGGTCCATGGTACACATTTTTACATGCCTACAATGAGCTCACTTGGGGCTCAAGATACACTTTTATAATCAGCCATGCTCAGTTTCAACCATAAATTATTCTTTCAATTTCTTTGACTCAAAGCCTCAGCAACCATAAATTTTTAGCCTTCTATGAAAAGGTTGGAGATGCTAAATAGGTACCTTACAACAAGATGGAGAAGCTATAGACATTCCTACCCTGATTTTTAAAAAAATAATCATATTTGCCATGCTCAAAAACCTATCTAGTCATTCACCACAAGAGCATTATAGCTATCAAGTCAATGTTTTCAACAAAAAGCTTTCGGATATTCAGGGTTTCACTCATTTTGGGCTGAAAGTAGGAGAGCTTTATTCTTCATACTGGAGGACCATTCAAAGGGAATTACATATGTCAGAAAACAGTGTTAGACTCGTGAATCAGTAAAGTAGCCTTTTCGAGTAGAGCTTAATAATCCAATGCACATGTTTCCTACTCCTAGGTGCAAATACTCTCCCTGCTAATTCCAGTAATGAAGAGGCTTTTATAGTATTTGAGACATTGGAATTAATATCACATAATATCTCCACACGTTAAAATCTATAACTACTACTAAAACAACAAATTTTTGGCCAAGTGGCACTCCCACAATTAGCCACATCAACTTGCCACGTCATTTTTTCACAATTAATATTTTTTTAAAACTTGATTTCTAAATTTACTTTTTTGTATCTAATTGCTGCATTTAATGTTTTGTTTTCAAAATATTCTTCTCCTTTAACCGAAGAGTCTGTGCGTCGCTTCCTTCTCCTTTGTCTTTCTTCCTCTAATTTTTTAAAGATCTTCTCGAGATAGGGTTTAATGACTCTGAAGAAAGCATAGTTTAGGCTGCCACTAAGATAATGGTATCCGAGAGAGAAAGGCGCAGAACTTTCCATTGGGGAAAGATGAAGCTTTGAGGATGCGGCTTAAGCCGATGATGGACACTAAGGTAAACGTTTCGATCCAGGTTTTGTATCTATTTTCGAAGTTATGCTCTTTAAGAGTTATTTTAGGTTTTGTTTATGTTTTCTCTAGTAATACAAACCTGAGATCAGGTTGTTTCTTATTCAAATATTGTCTTTTTCAAAAATATTTTCAATGTGTTTGCTGCTGGTTACAAGGTGCTTGACTAATTGCCTCAATGAGAAGGCAATTGAGAAGTCAATCTTTGGAGTTTCCTTCTCGGTAACTATTCAGCAGTTGTTGAGAAGGCTCAACTTGCTGTAGGAGTCGATAGGAGGTTAGAGGCAGTTTAACGGTGGAGCCGTTCCTCTACGATCACCGTGACATTCAGAGCGCGGATGTGATCGAGGGGAAATGTACGTCCACACCTTCAAAAACTACACCAAACTTGATACGGTTATGAACGAGGACTTCTTCTGTCATTTTGTGTACAATTCCTCCACTGGTGCTTTCAATTCTGATAAAGTTGCCATGTATGTTCGAGAAACTGTTGTTTGCTGTTGAATTTGTGTGTTTGCGTATCTTGATATCTCATTGACATGTTTCTACTATAGAAACATTTATTGGTTTAGTTTGTTTTGTTATATACGACATTTCCATCATTAGCCTCAATAATGTAGATTAGCATTAAAAATTCTATTAAAGTTCTCAGCAAAATGCAGTAGGTTTTGTTTTTCCTAATTATTGAGCCTAATCTATTCACTCCTTTTTTTACCCTGCCAGTTACTCTAAATGTGAGATGCCTTATAATCTGGATGATCTAATGGTTCAGTGTGAGGAATGTAGTGACTGGTAAGTTGATCTTTCAATAGTTTGTGCATCAGCTATCTATGGCTGAGTGGAAGTATTTTTTTTATGTTCAGGTTTACAGTTTCGATTTGAAAATTGTGCTATATATCTTGCAGAATACTGAAGTTTTGTAAGCAGGCCTTACTGAAAGCAATTTCATAGAACAAATCGATATTCATGGAGGTAGGAGGAGGAGAAAACTGTTTTTTAAAGATGACACAGGTGATTCATTGGAAATCCAGTTGTTTTTATCCATGGGTAAGCTTATAATGTAGTCTATAAAATACAGTAGCCTAACCTTAAAATTATTGTTACCTTATTTATATCCATGTTTATTTAAAATTCTTCATGCAGGAGTATTCCCATTCCTGTTGCCAAGGGTTACACTATGTATGTTGTCCCTGCTCTTTATGCAGGTATGTGCTCGGTAGAGATCGTATAACATGTGCTCATTTGATTTTGTATCTTTCAGCAAGATTTTGTTGAGGTTTGTCTTGTCCTCTCTTCCGGTTGTTATCTAGATACGAGTTTTGTTTGGATCCGATTTCAAAAGCCACTTCATTTCCTGAGTTTCTTACATAATCTCACCTTTTATTTCCCACTGTCATCCTTCCCCTATTTAACAATATTAATCATACTAGACTTTCTTACATATTCTCTCCTTCATTTTTGCCTCTTCAGTAATTTAAGAAACACAATCTAAATTGCATCTCATGACTTGATTTTCTCTCTTCAGAGGTTAAATGATTTCAAGGAATTTGCGAATGTAGTTGCAGTTGTTAAAGTCTTAAAGATAAAGGGGTTGTTGTAGCTTTGGCATCTCTAGATGATGTTGATGTAGCCAACAAGGAGTGTCCTGCTTTTTTGAAGTTCAAAAGGCACTCTAAAAGTGTAAGAAAGAAGCACTTTCACCTATTTTCTAACTCCTACAGAAATAGTAAGGAAGTGTTTTTAGCGTTCCAAAAAGAATAGCTGATAGGTTGATTTCTCTGTACCAATTTAGTGATAATATATAAGAGGAGGCGTATTTTCCTCAAACTTGTGATAACAATTTTTTTAGTGCAATTTACAGTACACCTGTTGAGACATTTCTTTTACTTGGGATCTTCTACAACTGATGCTAGGTTGGATTGAGGATAAAGGAGATTGTGTTGTAAAACGTTGTTGTCGGTGTTTTGCTTAGGGACTGCTCATTGTTTGTTTTCATATCATTATAATTTCGATGCATGAAGAGAAAAAATATACCCTTACACTGTAGCAAGTATAGACACTTGATGGTTAAATTATTTCAATGGAATTGGTTGACACAAGAGGATGTGATTGTGAGGCCTTTGGTGATAGTTAAGAGTTGTAAACGATAGTGTCTAAGTTTGATGATCATTTCAGTTACTCGGGGCATTAGGTGAAAGTTTTCTTTGATTTCGTCCTAATGTTTTATTTTATTCAATTTTCATGAATGGTTATATTTTTAACATATCGAGCAATTACAATCGTGTTTACTGCAAGAAAGATCAATGCATATGTTTCTTGAAAAAGCAATGGGCAGAGCATCAAGAACACTCTCCCCTGGGCATCATCATGGTAAAGATGGTAAAGTTTAACACTAAATTAACCTTCACCTTCACTTTATTGGTAAAGATGGTAAAGTTTAACTTACATTTTCTTGATGGCATAAAGTGTCTTTTCATTTCCAGCTTCTGCCTCTGGCCTCTGTCTTTTTATTAATATGTTCAGCATTCGGGTTTTTTTTTGCTTCAACATCATGTGTTATTGTGTTCTTTATATATAGTGAGTCAACAAAAAAATGCAGCTTTGCCTTAGATTCCGAATATGCAACCCGCTTTATTGTGTTTTCTACTCCTGTCGTATTAGAACTGCGAGTATGGATGCTGAATTGAAGTGACCATGTGCACAAAATGCTCGAAGCACACACTTAGATAGCTTCTGTTTCTGATGTTAATTTCTTCCATTTGAATTCTGCTTGATTAGCTTCCCTTTGAATTCTCTTTTGTTGAATGAGCTTTTTCTTTTCTTCTTTTATGTTGTTCTTTCTTTTGTATCTTAGGTTGGTTTTACTGATATGAACTTTTTCTGTTGTGATAGTATTATTCTCTAATTTATGATGAAAATTGTTGTGTCAGCATAATACTTATGAAGATGGTGATTTCAGGAGAACTCATGACAAGTCTCTCAGTTTCCTCTTTTAGATTGTTTATAAAGGGCAATATTTCCTCTCAGTTTTTTCTTTCTCTTAGATTGTTT
>JAUOBV010000001.1:10335098-10345216 GCA_032360425.1 Rubia occidens
TTCTGTATTTATACCAACACTGGTCACCTGCAACATTTTATACATAATTTACCATACTATGCTAACCAAAAGATCTTCGACAGCCAATGACTCAAGATTTTACATGAAGTGCATTCACACAATCCGAAGTTTGAAGGATTTGACAAAAGTCAACCCTCAGATAAACCAAGTACAAACGGTTAAAAAATAAATCTACTTCCAAACAACACAACAAATTGCTCTCAAATGTATATTTATTGGCCATGCCAAGAAATCATTCCAAAACACACTTAATGAGAACTAAACGCCAATCACTACAAGATCGCCCAAAAACAATACCATAAGATCCTTTCAACAGCAATTATGTGCAAACGATATCAAAGTTTCTAAAGCTTTGGTTTGCTTGAAAGTTGAAACTTGAAACTAAGAACTTGCCATGCATTTTAAAACCAGTTATTCAGATTCTCTTTAAGTTAGAAGCCAGAGTACCAGGAGTTAATGACACATCCCAAGTAACTCGGGATTTCACACCATTCAGCTTCTCGAAAGCCCCAGTAACTCAGCAGACCATTTAGATACATCGAATTAAGACCGTGCAAAGCAGGAGAATACAGCAAGTTCGGGTATTAAAAAACTTGAGTAGCAGACCAAGAGAAAGAAAAGGAATAATAAGTGTGGATGAAAATAAAATGCTTATCAAAACTGGTAAACTATCTAGTGAGATCCAGAAGCGAAATTTTGTTTAAAAAACACCAACATAAACATTTGATGCAAACAAGTGTGTAGTTACTACAGGTGTAAAGATTAAAGACCAGAAAGCCAATGGCATCGCCCCAGGCCAACATTTGCTACTATTTCATAACCTAGCCTAATATGAAATGCAGGAAAAAATCTCCAACTTCAGTTTATTTTGATCAGCTATTGTCTGTACATTATAAGTTCATGCTTAAACCCGAACAGTTCATCCTATGGTCTAACCATG
This sequence comes from Rubia occidens, assembly GCA_032360425.1. Classification (NCBI taxonomy): domain Eukaryota; kingdom Viridiplantae; phylum Streptophyta; class Magnoliopsida; order Gentianales; family Rubiaceae; genus Rubia; species Rubia occidens. The sequence continues at coordinate 10,336,060 of JAUOBV010000001.1, forward strand.
TGCAACAAGACTTCGACTGTAGGCTTCTATCCAATTCAATCAAATAGCCACAAAATCAGAACATAATCTAATAACATTAGGAAAGCTTAGCTGTTAGATATCCCCTCCTGAAACTGTAGCCCACCAACCCAAGCATGAAAACCTAAGTTGCCAAAGAGGACACCGTAAAAAGATGAAGCAATCCTGTTCATCAGGCCCATCCTTCTAGGCTTATAAATCAATTCAGGATCACTCTTCATATTATGCCGTGCATGTTGTTTACTACCCAAAAATTAGGACTCTGTTTGAGTGCTTTATAGTTAGTGTTTTCTTCATTTTTTGTTTCTTTCAATTTAAAAGACGTTATATTGGTGGAGTAAGTAAGAAAATGCATTGGAAAAGTGAAATAATTATTGTAAAATCAAGTCAAAATGAAAAATATTGCAAACAAGACCTAGACCCCTACCAAGTGAACAGGTGAACCCTGGGGATAAGTGATTGTACAGTGTCCTGAGTGTCATAATTCAGGGGATCATCCTAATAAATAATTTTCTCCAAAATCTTTTTTCCCAAATCAGAATCCAGCCAAATCAGTCTGCTTCATGCATCTCAAGATTAAGAATTGATAAGAACACATTCAGAGGAAACAGTACATTTCAGTTTGCATCAACTTACTGAAACACATAGATAAAAATACTTCCAAATGACCCACATTAAACTGATTTTTTGTTGTCAAAGTTCAGAGTGCATGCATGAGCTGTGTATCTGTGCGTATATTTCAATTACATGCAGTAACTTTAACATGGAACTACAACAAATAGTACAGATAAGCAAGGAACGAGATGGCCTAGTATAAGTTACCAGCATGGTTCCATAACCATCAGCAACTTTGCACCCAGACATGAGAAAAGGGTCCTTTGAATCCTTGTGTATCTGCAAAAGATACAGAATCCAATGAGCACAAGACAATTATTTTAATACCAAGCCATGTTGAATAGATTGCATTTTCCCACTTACGATTTTGCTCTCCCCAGTCATACTAGATTCATCAATTGCCAGAGAATGACCAGAAACCAGGACTCCATCGGCAGGTACCTAAACAATTTGAAGAGTATAAAAACATGTGCAATGCATTCATGTGTATTATAAAATCTAGAAGACATAACCCAATATATTCTCACGCAGCCCCAACATAACACTATCAAGAGCTGATATCATTAAGCTAGTAAAATGAACCTGGTCGCCAATTTTGAGAGGCACGACATCACCAACAACAAGATCAAATATTGACACCTCCATTCTTCTCCCACCTCTAACCACCTGCCAAACAAAAAATTCCCAAACAATGAGATGGTTCATAAATAACTTTGAACACAAATCCACCAAGGAATGCAAACCTCCAAGTGTATGTTTTGCTTCTCTTCATTCAAACTTTGAAACTGAAGTGATTGTCGATAGTCACTAGTGGCTGTGGAACAATAACCATAACGCAATTAGCTATATCATACTGATACTAATAATATCAAGCAAGTACAGTTAACAGCAAAATCCAAATTGTCCACATCGAAGAAAACCATAAGGAAGCACATTATATAATGGAAGACAACTTATGTGTAATTGTAATATCACAGTACAACAAATCATAACATAATCATTAATCATTAACAGACCAAATACATTTCAACCAAGTTCCCACCAGATTTAACGTTAAATAAGCACAAATAGATAGAGCACTGAGAGACACCAAGCAAAGAGCACACAAACAAGATGCAGAGATATTTCCACAACTCAAGTAGGTTGACATAGCAAATGGCTAATAATTATGGTTTTTCTTCTCAAGTTCACAAGTAAAGTTTAGAATTAAAAGAACATTGAGGCTTCTATTTCTCAAGCTCACTGCTGTGGGTGCACTCTCTAGGAAAGAGAAATTATCAACTAAAGCAAAAAAAGTATCATTTCACCCACTTTATTATCATCACAGGATAAGTGATTCAGCCAGAAGGACAGAACCATGTCCTTCTAAGCAAAGGAGCATAAAATTTCATTCCCAGAAAAGACATAACAGAAAAGCAAAGGGATTTCAGACTGAACTGTGCTTAGTATTCTACTGCAAATTGTATGGAACCTTCTCAGAAGTCAGAACTCTATCAATTTTAATCCCTTGGCTATAGCTGGAATCTCAATCAAAGCTTGATCCAAGATCAAAAGACGAACCAGGGCATGCTCGATATCTTTTGGAGCCAAGGAGCACTTACATATTTTTTTTATTTTCCTAAAATGATATGACTCCCTCTGTCCCAGCAAAAGTTGCTTAGTTGACTATTTGGAGTCAACTGCATCAATTTTTTAATATTACTATCTTCATTTATGTTTATATAAAAATTATGAAAAATTGATAATTTAAAAATATATGTTATAATGAATCCAGCAAGATCATGCATTCCAATATTTTTATATATGTGTCAATAGAATCTAATGGTCGAAGTTAGCTAAGTTTGATTCATGAAAGACAACTAAGCAACTTTTGTTAGGAAGGGAGGATATGATTCCTATAACTGATCTCACATGCTAAAAGGGAGAAAAGGCTTCGATGTGCATTGTTTAACAAAATTTACAGGAATGGGCAAGTAAAAGGGGGGTATTTCTTTGTGCTTATCAAGCAAAACACCTTTTTTTCCCTCTTATTCTTCGTAGTAGATCAGATACATGCTAACAGCAATTTCTCCCTCAGAGATTCAAGAAATAGATAGATAATGGAAAGACAAAAAGGGTTACATTTGACTGAAACAAAATTCAAATATTCAAGTAATCTAAATCAGACTAGTTTGCTTGCAAGGAAAATCCACCCTAGCTTCCTAATAAGATAGAACTGACACCATACCTGTGACAACAATGACGATGAAGACTGCCAATGCTATGCTTCCACCATCATACCAACCTTCTTTAATTCCCTGAAGGTAGAAATCCATAAGACTTTAGCAGAACCAAAAGTAGAGTTTATCGCAAGTACAGTTCTACTCAACAGGAATGAGGTTGAGAGATTTAAGCGTTGAATATGTTTCGTGCAGACAGATTCTCCTCTTTCTTTCATGTTGCAAATCAATAGGTCAATGCTGAACAGCACCTCTAGATTATGACTCAACAATGATCGAAATTAAGGTAGGGCCACAAAATCACATTAACAGTGCATAAGTACATAGATAGTGCACAACATTTCAAGTAATAGCGGGCATGATGATTCTTAATTTATTGCCATGATTGGTAATGAGCATAACAAATCATGCCCGCTATTCATCTCCATCTCAGGGTTTTCCTGTGAACCATATAAATGAGCACAACATTAGAATGCCTTGTTTAGCAAAAGTGATGCTTCAGGGCACTACGAACCAGGGTTTATTTTGTAAACTTGCAAGTCATTTTGGTTCAGTGGAAAAAATGAAGAAAAATAGTCATATTAAAGAAACATTTCGAGTAAAAAAACTCTGCTAAAGCAAAAATAATCTTTGCTCACCTCTGTCTTTATACCAAGGGCCAAAGAAGCAGCCGCAGCAACCATAAGTATTATCAACGTAGTATCTCGACAAGCATCCCACAAAAATCTCTAGAAAAAGAGAGCATATAGAAAAATAAATTAAGTAATAGCTATAATTTAATTATGTACAAATAACCTGGTAACAATAAAGTACTATACCCAAAAGCTCCGTCCCTTCTTACGGGGATAGGTATTGGACCCAAAATAGTTCTTTCGCTTCAACAAATCAGCCTCATCCCCATTAATACCCTTCTCTGGATTTGTGTGCAGTTTTTGGGCAACACCTATAGCCTATTCCAGAACAAAGAAGGAGAAGGTTACTCTAAAACATGATGGACAACACAAGCTTAACAAGAGAACACAAATTATAAAGGGAAAATAAAGTTTACTAACCCCTCCATACTGCTGTAGAGTTGAAACCTGATGCTCTCTTGACATTTGAGATAGTTCTTCCACGCTGACGTCAAAATCACCAGTAGAAGCTGAGACTGGAAGGTGCTTTTCGGGGGAAGGAGGTGCTAAAAACAATAAATTAACATTTTGCTAAGTTATTAATTTGTAAAAATGAATAAATAAAGTTATTTTAAGGTAACATCTATACCGAAAAGAAAGCAAGCAGGTGCTTCTTGACAGAAAGCCACACAGACTTCTCCTCACAAATTAGTTCCTACATATTTAAGTTATTTCAAGGAAAAATAACTACACAAGGTATTTTGGCCATGGTATCTATATTCCATTAGCTAATAGCATTATGCTTATTCACCAAGCAAAGAGGACTTTACCAAGCCTGTGAATGGTGCAACTATTGAGTTCTGGATGGACTTTTTTTTACCCATTTTTTTTGTTAATATTACCTTTAATTTAATGAAGTGAGTGCACATTACAATGTTTACAAGGCATATATACTCCTATATGATATAGGGAGATAATTCTAACTGTGCGTCTTCCATTGTGGGTATATTACCCAATAAAGATTATAAGAACCCAGCTGAATGAAATGGTAGAGAAAATTGTTTACCTTGTGCAACTTGTCCAGCTGCTTGGAAGAGAACGGCAGCCTGATAGCAATTTGTTGTTAAAAAAGCTATACATAATTGTTAAAAAAAACCTCTGAGACACAGTAAAAATTTACCCGAATGACTTGTGCATGTGTCCTAATCTTAGCGAGCAGCTGCTTCCTCTCTTCTTCCTTTTTCAAGTCCAGCGTATAGCGAAACCTCCGTGAAGCGTTCAGCACAAGAGCAGCTTGCTGAAAGCACAAACGCGGAATCCAGTAAGCCCAAGGTTAAAATCGACTCCAGCAAAGATTAGAAAATTAGTAACTATTATTATTCTCATCTTTATTTTACAATATAAATTTTATAGCATACTTAATTGCACTCCCACTTTCCAACCCCTTTAACCCTGGAAAAGTCTAACTGCTAGTAGGAAGTGGGAACCAACGGAAACATTGACATCACATTCTGTATCTCAAATGCTTAATATAACTAACATGTACACAAAGGCCACACAATAAGAATGTTCAATCATCTGAGTAACAATACCTAGGCCCTCTATCACACAATTTGAAGTGCATTATATCCAAATCTCGTGAAGTTGAATATAAAAACATTTAGTATCATCTTCCAGATGCATTATGCCAATAGGTGATGGATGGCTTTGTTTTATTCAAAACTAATTGTGTATTAAGCTCCAAGGCAACTCTGCACTAATTGCTTAAGTTTGAGTGCAATTCATACATCTTGCCACCTCTCATTTATAGACTCTTCTTAATATATGTCGGTAACATGCTTTCAAAATAGAATGCTGCCAAAGAGAGTTTCTTGTACAAATGATTCTGAGAATCCAAATTATACTGCCTGAATTCGGCGCTTAAGAAAACAGAGTAAACAGTAATGTGCAGAACACAGAAACTAGCAACAAAAAATGGAGCGAATAAAATTAAGACATCTACACATGAATTTGTGCAGAAGCAAAATCTTGTCTACATTTCATACAAAGAACAATTCAAAATACAAACTACATCGCTCACCCGCCACCGCTTCAACCGATCGACTGGAGCACTTTTAGTCCGAACAATATCAAACGGCCCAAAATTCTCATCGTCTTCATCTCGGTAGCCGCCGTTGACACCACCGGCCTCCAAATCGTTGTTCCGGTGACGCCGATACGGCGACGACGGTTTAAAATCGTCAGTCATTCCAACTGCTCCTTCCGGAACACTGTCGCAGGAGAGATGACACCGGTTGGCAACTAATATTGGATAACTGTAATTTTGCGCATAGATGAAATCGACTCAAACACAAACTCTGAAACTGTATTATCAATAAAAATAAAAAACAATCGCGATATTTTGGCGTGGAACAATGTGCTAGGGTTTGTATGCCGCCCGAACAAGGCAGCCGACCAATATGCAGAGAAGGACACGCGTTTTCGCGAAAACTTTCCAGATGTACTCTGCTGGTGCATCGGGTTGTGATATCACAAAGGATTTAAAAACAAAGATATACTACTTGTTTAAAGTTATTTCGGCATAAATGATATTCGCAAGCACGGAGAGGGGGGATTTTACCAGATGCACGCTGAAGAACGTGGGAGACGATACTGAGCAATTTCCAGGAAGTTTCCAAGTGCGAGAATTTGTGAGGTTTCAAACGTACTACTCCTGCTCGCACTATCCCCTTTTGTTTTTTTTGCTTTCTTCTCTGTTTCATCACGTGACACACTTTTTTTTTAAATTATTTTTATGAATCTGATACATTTTTTTATGGCAACATTCCTTCTTCAATTTTATCTAACTATTTTACTTTTTTATTTCTAAATTCAATTTAATTCACTAATTTCATTCGCATAACTCTAATAATCTAAAACTATGATGTCACATCCAACACAATGGAGTTGGTACCTTTTCATAGTCCAGAAAACTTTCGATTTAACAAAGGACGCCAGTGGCCCCGTCATATTCTGGCTGGGCGCCCGACATCAGGGGAATAGTATGTTCGCGCTCCGTTCCACGATAAACTTTTCATTATTTTGGGACATGTCACTATTCATAATTATAAATTTTTTACATTTAAATATAAATATATGGTCATAATTATTTCTTTTATTTGATTTATTTATGGCTCATTATCATTACCATTAAAAGGATGTCATATAGACTTATCTTAGAGTTTGTTCAAAAGAGAATTCGAAAATTAAAAGTAGAAGGAAGTATGTCTTACCGCACCAGTATACCTCACATTTTCCAAGATACTTCCTCCATTTTTTTTATTTGTTGCACATTTGAGATTTTTTTTAAAATGATACACTTTCCATTTTTTTGGAAAATTCTTTCAATCTCATCTACTTATTTTACTTTTTACTTTCTATATTTAATTTCACCCACTCATTTTCTTCACTTAACTCCAAGAGTGTGTCACTCTTAGTGAAACGGGGAAGTATTTACATTTCTGGAGTGCAACCTCCGTGTCGCTGGGTGTGACACCATAGGTTTACTTGCTTAGATTTAGGTGAGTAAAATGAGTGGATAAAATTGGATATAGAAAATGGGATGATGAAATTGAAAGAATTTTTCATAAAAGGAAAGTGTGTCAATCCAAAAACTAACCAAAAAAAAGTAGTATGTCACATTTTTTGTTTTCAAAGTAGGTGATAATTTAAATTTTCAAAACGACTACAATTAATTGTTGAATTTCTTTTACATTACTACTATACTATATTTATTATTAAGATTAAAAAAAGGGAAGACTGTGTTCCCAAATAATGATCGTAACGTTCGTCAAGTATCTTTTTTAAAGTACCTACTATAATCTTCATATTCCTAATATCCTATTGCACTATACTCCCTCCGTCCCACTATATATTGCTGGGTTAGTTTTGGCACAAAGTTTAAGACAATTTACTTTTTACTGCAGTAATATTTGTTGAAGGCCGAGAAAGCCCATTCCCATTCCTCTCCACATTAACGTACTACAAAAGCAGTCGCCTCACTTTTCCAAGAGAGAGACCCAAAACACAAATCAAAGCCAATTATTAGATGGTTTTGTCCGACATGGCCACTGAGCCGCCGGCGACGGAATCTTTCGGGGAATTTTCGACGGCTGCATTTCCGGCAGCGATCTCGGGATCCAGCGGCGGCCCTACCACCGGAACTGCACCTGCGCGCTGCATAAATCCAAGGGCCACTGCTCTCACGCTTCCAAGTACAACAACGTTTCCTACCCTGTCCGAAGATCCTGGAGCGAGGGCTCGCTGATGCTCATAGCGGCGGCCGCCGGGAATTCCTCGCCGTCGCCCTGCTCTTCTCCGGCGACCGGGGCTCCGATCACCGATTTGAAGATGGCCCAGTAGGTGTTTTTTAAAGGAGAAGATGTTTATGATCCGTGAATCTTGATGTTGTAAATTGTCGAGGTTTGGTGATTTCTTTTTCTTTAAATAATTTGGTATCCTATGTATCCAGGTTTAATGGTAATGTTGAAAGGAACATTTTAGATCAGATGTTTCTTTCTTCCTTTTTCAGTTTTTGTAGTTTTCATTTATTTATTTTTTCCGGCACAAATTCAGGAAATTGGCAGATCAACGAATTCATTTACTCCTATTTATTTATTTTTCAACAAGAAAATTGGTCAATAAGCAGCTCAAGAATCCCAGATTACAGCTGGAAATAGAGAGTGCTGTGGAAAGTTGACACATTAAAAGCGCAACTAAAAACAAGAATCGCTTTGTGGGTTGGCAGTTCTCTTCCCGCTTTCTTTATCACGCGCTAGCGATTTCTGGTTTGGCAATTTGATTAATTAGGATGTGTCACAATCGGAATTGGTCACTGACGGAATCGAGATTCGTCGCGATTTAGAGAAGGATCACGTGGTTACTTAATTGTTACTTTACCGAGTTTTGTATTTTGGGGTGTTTTCTAGATTAGTGGAAACTGGAAAGACAGAGACATTAACGGATGCAGACTGCAGTGAATCAACTTGTGGGGGCTTCCGTGTTCTTTCCGATATTTTGACCGTCCGCACTTGTAGTTTGCCGACTCTTGGTGGGTCTATACAAATACAATATTTTCAGTGCCAGTTTTCCTTTTGAGTTAAGGGATGATAACACTACTCCAACTCTAAATTTAATGTGTCAAATAGGAAAGAGTAAAGTGCTTATTTAGATCACCCCCAATTTTTTGAAAAGTGCAAATATAATCTTCAATTTTTCAAAAGTGCTAATATACCCAATGATATTTTTAAAAGTGCTAATATACTCAGACTGATGTAAACGACATCAAATGTGAATAAATGTGTGATTAACTGCTCAAACCATCAATGTGCATGAATGTATGAATGTAAACGATATCAAATGTGAATAGAAACGATATTATTCATGTCTCAAATGTAAAAAGATTCAATAATAATTATCAACTCATGCGGATTCTAAATGAAATGGCCAATCAGTAAATGAGTGAGTTTGGGTGGCAGGGATCGGTAGGTCGGGATGAGCTAGCGGAGGGCGGAGGATGGAGACATCGGACACATGGGATTCGGTAGTTATGCGACCACCCTAACCCCAACATCCTGAAACACACTTACATATTCTCATCTGTTAGTCAAAACGCTTTGTTGTAATAACTTGATAATCTGCACTAATTCCATTTAA
>JAUOBV010000001.1:10410159-10420928 GCA_032360425.1 Rubia occidens
TAGAATAATAGAATTTAATGGTTGAAGTTGGGCTAGTTTGACTTCCAAAAGTCAAATTAAGCAATTTATAGCGGGACGGAGGGAGTATACCGTACAGTGTAAGGAAGAAATGGGAGGGATTTTAACAAGACCGAAAAAACAATATGGCAATGGAACAGGTTCAAAATGAGGAAACAAACAAAAGCTCGAGAAGTTTGTGGCTGGAAACGGGGATTAGCAAAATGAAAATTGCAAGCATGGCATTTTATAGGAGATCAAAGATGAGATGGTAAAATTTTAAAGATCACTCTCCTTGCTCTACAAGGAGTAAAAGACTAAAGAAGACAGTTTTCCTTTGCCGTAGAACCATTTAACCAGAAGAATAGCATTTGTATCAAGTGCATTCAATAAGCCCATTGCCGATTCAATCTTCGGAGATGAAAATGTTGGGATACATATACTGTGTTCACAAACAAAAGAAAAACTGAATAACACCCTCCTAGCTTCAGAAAGAGTACATTCAGATTCCAGACTCCAAACATTCAAACCAAAACCCGAAGAGCCCATGCATACGCCCAAAACTAGATACTGCCTAATCTACATAGATAACTAGGACTAAGGTTTGAATGAATAAACCTATCTGATGAGACATCTGTACTCGAAGAATTAACAAAAGCTATTTCATGATTCGAAATAAAATGGCCAACTTTGGATAAAAAATGAGTATCCAATAACTTCAATGCAGCTGAATTACAATGAATAAAAACAACAGCAAAAGGCAAGAATAAACAATCAACCATTTGCCTCTTCTCAGCTAGTATTCCATCACAGTTGGACGAAAACCTTTGAGCCGAATTATTCATAATAGAATTACAAATTTTCAAGAATATCATTTAACAGATTTTAAAAATCAAAAGACTAATTGTTCTATGGAGGCAAAATCAAACATCAATAGAAGAAAAAAATTGAGGGGCAAAAGGACATTTCATATATAAGGGCGGGAATGCTAATTTGCTTGGATAGATTTATCCTAGTAGTGATAGTTTCTTTGGAAAAAAGAGAAATGCAAAAGCTAAAAATATTGTATAATATACAAGGAAAACTGACCTCTTAATATGTCGATCAACATCAAAAAGAACCATTAGTACATCAAATAAACCAATTGAACTCCAAGCACTCTCGATGCGAACTTTTATATCATTGTATGGGAAACCACTTTTCTTTAGCATGAGCCCTGGTGTATCAAAAAAGCACTGAAACATGAAATCAATGAGATGTCTTTCAGATGATAATATAATGACAGATTAAATGCAGTTACAGATAATCCATACTTCTTCACGAAAACAGTGAAACCAAAGTGCAAATACAAAGCTATCACCCATGGAGAAAAACACAACCAAGCTGACTTTGTACTTCAATTAGATGTATGTACAGATCTCTTTCAGCATTGGCTCCAAACATGAAACACATACTCCCTCAGGTTGCCTAACATTGGCAACCTTTTTTCCACATTTTCTAAGGCATGTTCGACCATAAATTTCATATAGTATATGGTAATAATATCATCATGTGAGATATCTTTATATTTTCCGTAACATGTAATTTCTTAATATCAAATTTTACTTGTCGTTATTAAATGTAACTAAATTTATCGGTGGTCAAATGTACCTTAAAATAATGGTGGTCAAACGGAGCCAATGTTAGGCAACCAGAGGAAGTACATTTATACTAAATACCAGATAAACCAATGATTGTCATATATATCAGCATGCATTTCACCTTGCAGTAACAGAAATGTAAGGAATGTCTGAAAATTAGCTACGCTATATCATCACGTTATGCATAAATTAGATTTGGAAAGACATTTCAGATATATTCATTGCTTCAGTTTCAAGGTGATGACCATGCTTCATTATTAACTGCATGATAGCAATTGTCATTTTATTTTACAAAAATAAAATTTTTTGATGCAGATACATTATGCCACATGTCCAAATACAACAAAACGTAATTAACATGTAACCAAATCACCCACTAAAAAAATAAGAGACAGCTCCTTGAAAATAGACTTACAATTTGGGTGTCTCCTTTGGTCATCACTCCCAACACTTCATGAGTGGTTGTGTTTATTTTCCTAGAGACTGCGGCAACTTTTGTCCCAACCTAGAGAGTGAAAACAACAAAACAGATATAACTTTCTGATCATCATAAGCCCTTTCAAAAACCAAGACACACAAGCATAGCTAAGAGAAAAGCTGTTAAACATATCACACATATGAAATAATTTCTGATTGAAGGAAGTACACATGCAAGGCAATACAATAACTGTAATTGAACGTTTATCCCTCTAAGCGTGGTCGGCTATATGGATCAAAGTGGTCCCTTTGCTGAGCAATGCAAATAGTGTCATTTATGTTCATTATAGCATGTTTTTAGTTACACCTCCATTGTAAGTATTTTAGGTCACCCCTTCTGTGGTTAACGTGTATTAGCGGGTCTCTACCTTCTACACACCATATCAAAGCATCTGGGGGTTTCCTAAGTACATGTACATCTAAATATTATCATTTTTACTCCCTCATTTTATGTACTCTTTCATATTAGTTGTAAGAACCATAACCCATAAATGATCTTACAGAATGGCAATCACAGGAACTTAAGCATGAAATAAAAGGCAGTGCAACACCAGCAATGAGAACACCAAACTTTCAACATCCCAGTCTCAGGGATGGTTTTTTCAAATATATACCTATCACAAGTGATGTACGAAACACGCAGATAATAATAGATTCGCCAACTCCCAGTCTCCAGTTGCTTAAAGGCACCGTTTTTTGGACCAGAGGCTCCACCCTGGTCACAATTATGATTTTTTAGCAAAGAAAAAATGGAAATACTATCGGAACTAGCAGCACTAGTGACAGCCTTTATCTCAATAAATAAGATGGGCAATATGTACTATATCTCAAATCGGTGTTCGATCGAGATACATAGATCCATATATACTTAAATACGTATAGAATATCATTCTGTGGTCTTTAGAGTCTTTTTAGGTTTTAATGTTTTTTTGGTGGTTCTCTTTGTTATAACATCTTACTAGAGCCTCTAACGGTCTAATGTGCTGAAAGCATAAAGCGATTCTCCCATTTCCTCATTACGAATTCTATCTGATGTAGTATATCCACACATCCACCTTAGCATTCTAATTTCGAATACCCTCATATTTATTCATGTTCATATACCATCACCCAACACTCCTTACCTTTTTAAAGCAGCAGCACAAATGATGAACCAGGAAAAAAAGAAAAAAGATCACAAATTACTGACCATATTGTTGGTAAGAGCAGACTTGCCAGCATTAGGTGGCCCTATAATACCAACAGTCAAAGACTTCTGATCCTCTACATTCACCTCTCTCTCCACCTCCTCCACTTCCTCCCCCTGCACCGCGGCGTGCAGAAGAGACATGGCAAGTGCAGCCGCATTCTTCTTCTTCTCCTCCTTCTTCGAAACCCTCGGACTCGTATTTCCTTCTCCGAAAACTATGCTCTCTACTCTGTCCCGGTGCTTCTCGTCCCACAGCTTCGCTACTTGTTCCGAATCATTCTTGACATCGAACCCCACACAGTATTGTGAGCTGTCAAACACTGATGAGGAGGAGCTGCCATCTTCCTCCTCAGTGGGCTGGGTTTCAGAGCTGTAAAAACGCTGTAAAAATGGTGAGCTTTTCTGAGAGTTCAGTCTCAGCGTCGAGCTTAATATTCTCAAACCTCTGAACGGTCTCATTTGAAGTAACTAAATCCGATATTCAGTTCAAGTACCAAGTATTCTTAGATATTCGAAAATGAAAGAACTAGAGTTCCATGGATGTACTGGAGCGCTGGGTTTATGATGGCAGATGATCGCCGGCGGTGTTGACGGAATTCAGGACGGCGGTATAGGGCATAGGAGGTAGGGTTTAGGGTTTAAATTAAGTGTTGTAGGTGGTTACGCGACGAGGCCGGCAACGGAAAGTTTTAAAGCCTGGTGGCGGGGCTTTATCATTTTATCGTATTGGCTACAAAATCCTAAAATTTATTATTCGGATTTGGGGCTTCGGCCTTTCGGGTGTTTTTAAGGAAAATGCTCCGTCTCCAACGACTTGTGTGTGGCAAGTATAATTCAGAGTTAAGGATGTTATGAGATGACAAAAGGTCTGTCCAATTAATCTTATATTAGCTACTTCCATCTCAAACCATCTCCAACTGAGGATGATCGTGGATCGAGAACTCAACCCATACTCACAGGATCTAGATCCATTAAATCAGGTGTGGGTCAAAAAAATTTAGATTCATCGGGTTCGGGTTCAATGCTTTGTCTAAATTTTAAAATACGGATTCAGTCCGGATCTAAAATATTAAGATCCAAACTCGATCCATAGACCCATATAACTTTAATTATTGTTACGATCGAACAGACACAAGAAAATAAATTGGTAATTTGCAACTCAAACGAGTTGAGAGTCAAATTTTGGATGAGAAAGAAAATCAGAATGCATAGAGATGAGAAAGATTACACTTTGATCTGATAGACTGCCTACTGCAACCGATGGTTATGAACTAGTGCTAATGATCTATTTATACAAAGAACTGGAAATTGTTTAACCGATGATCTAACTTTTCCAACCATCCTGTTAATGCTTCTTTCCTCGGTTTATAGTGCTCTTCCTTTTACCATCTTAAAACCCCTTAAAAAGACCATTAAGCCCTAGAGATCATGACAAATCCTCCCTCTTAAAATCAATCTTGTTCTCAATCTTGAAAATGAAGAAATTCTTGTTCGACAAAAGAAGCAAAATCCCAGAACCATTTTCAACTTGTGTGTCCATTCCCATGCTATCAACCATATCATATTCTGATCACCTTCCTTAGTCCATTTCGAGATTGGCCACTTCAAAATAGATGTATCAAATTCAGCCCCCTCTTGCACTGTATATTTCACCAACCCCCTACTAAGCTCCTTGCACACGACATTTTTGTTAAAATATCCAACATCATGCATTGATATTCCCAGCGCAGCCATGCAATCACAATAAACATATGTGAAGCCATTATGTATCAATATGTGCAGCCATGCAAACATTTTCATACCTCTTTTTGCATCAGGGAAAAATGAAGCAGCATAACTTTTCATTATTAGTTCAATAATAAGCGTGGGAGGAATCACCAGAAAATATTGCAAATTTTGTGCACAATGGTTGGTCACACTTCTATGATATGCCCTCTTATTGATTCCACACTTATGGCTTTCCATTTTCTCCCAGTCCACACTTGTGGCTTTCCATTGATGATGTTATCCGTGGAGCTCTGAAGAATACGAGCAACCGGAAACAAAACATTCTTCGCAATCTCAATAAAAATCTCGATGATCCCAAAATGTTCCAATATCTATCACTTGTCAACGAGGCTCTCTCCCCCTTCTACTGAATCCGAAGCTGCAATTTTGTAATGGAAAAGATTCGCTTGATCTGCCTTTTTTCAATTGCAAGTTCACGAACTGATTTCATGTAAACGTACTTCTTTCCTTCCATTTCTTTTCTTTGAGGCATTTTCAAGATGGCAAATAACCTGCAACAATTTGTAGCACTACCTTGTTTTAAGGTGTATTTTCTCTTGTACCTTTCAAACACCCGAAAGCAAAATAGTAACGTGAATGAAACAATTATGTCCCTTCTTGATATTAGCCTTGTCCTCAGGTAAAATCCCCTACTGTTGTCAAGTAAGCCCCCATTGTTGTCAAATAAGCTGCCAGGATAATCAGAGCATAAGCACTTGCAGTATTTTTCTGATTTCCCCAGTTCACTGCCATTCTTCCACTCTAATATTGGAGTCAGGAGATAAGACAAGGCAAAACAAAATTTGATTGAGCATTGTAAATCATGTCCCACCTCTGAATGTAGTAACCAATTCATTCCATGGCTTTGGACTTCTTACGAGTTGGATGTAGATGATTCCGTTGAGTTGCTCAAAAGCTCCAAGAGTATGAATCATATTCTTATAACATTTGCCGCCACAAACAATTCCCTCTTGATGTCTGTAAAACTGATGCACACATGAGATATCCAGTAATTTAGAAAAACATTCAGCTTTGCATGGACTCCTAACAATCTTCACATCATCAAAACCAATAACACTACATGAACTTCCATAGCACATCCAAGTAGCCCCAGGATCAAAACGCTTTGCATATTCCTAAATACTCCACATAGCCGAATTTATCTCTCTTTCCGATCCATACCAGTCTAAGAACTTCCATTTTTTATCCTCTCAATCATACCATCCTCATTACCAATTGCAAAAATCATGCCTGGTTGAAGATTCGATGAAATAACCATGGTAGATTCATCAACAGACATCATAGAGACATAAACAAGTTACTCAGTACTACACTAATATTAGTGCCTCCTCTTAACCACGTTACCCATTCAGTCCACAATCCAAACCTATCATTAACTTGATTTATTTTATCTCCAGTCAGATTGACTTCTTTGTCTTTTATTTTCAATCCAGGCAGAAGCTTTCCTTTGTCTACTATAACCATGCTACGATCACAGCTTTGACTAAAGGCATCCCATATTTCATCAACAAATTGTGTACCTTGGCTAGTGTTACTCCCGAAGATCAAAGAAATAGAATTATCACCTAATTCACTGGAAATAACAGATTGCTCATCAATTATGGCATCTTTCAGCTTATTATGGAGAAAATGACCTATGTAATCATCAAAAATATCTTCAGCACAGTTCTCCAACTTGACATTTGCAGTTGTCGGAGAAATTATTTTCTGATCACTGAAGATGCTCAATGAAATTTCTTCAAAGCTCATTTGAAGTGGTTCAACACTGTCTGAAACCTCGGTGGCAATCGATTCCCCCTCAAGATATCCTTCTGAAATTGCTTTCTCGAGCACCTTATCTTCCCTCGATGAACATAAATCCTCTTCTATATTAGTTTCTGAAACATTGTCTAGCTCATCAAGATCATCCAAACTTATTTTTCCTCAATAGCCTCCATCCAACACAAATTTTTAGAAGTCTCAACATTTTCTTTTTTTCTCAACAACAATTGACTTCATCAACCTTAGAATCTACTGACGGAGTTCTTTTTCCTTCCCACATTTTTCTATGAAGTTTAATTTTCTCAATAGTTTGATCAAGACTTGGAGGTCCTCATTCTCCATCACTTTCATTGGTTTCAAAATTTTCAACTATTCGATTTGAAAACTTTTCCCATGAGATGTTTCCCCATATTCTCCCAACATATAGGAAAGATTCAATCCAATGTTCAGTCCATTTGCAAAAAGTGCCTTCACAATATCTAACCATGCATCTTCTGAGAACTTAAATAGAAAATTTATAAGGAGTTCATCAATTTCTTTGAGCCACTTCCTAGGATTTCTACCACAAAAAATCGAAGGCATAGTTACCTTGGATTGAGAATGTATAGTATACAAGAGATCACCTTTCTCCACTTGCATCCGCAATTCATCTATTTCATCGATCTCATCTATCTGTTGATTCTGCTCGTTCACAACATCTTCAGATTCCTCATATTCAGATATCGTCCAGATTTCAGAAAAAACACAATCTTCTGCTAACTCATATTTCACAGAGGTGACCAAATTACCTTTATCTTCAACCACAACCCAGATTTCTTAAAACTTATAATTTGCGGCCACTAATTTCCAATTTTCTTCAATTTCTTCATCACCAAATCGAGTGATAAGAAGTTCCAGAAAATTTTCCCAAGAAACTAGACCTCTTACAAGTTGAATGACGTCAAACCAAGTTCCTACTCGCTCCTTAAAATAGGGCTCCACCAACCTCAATCTTTCAGCCTTTGGAGTCGAATTCTCCATGAACAATTGATTGAACTTTTCCACCCAAACCATTGGGTTCTTGCAACTAAAATAGGAAAATTCCCAACCTGTTCAAATTTGAAACACTCGCAGGTAATTTCTTCAAGAACTGGAACAATCACAAGCCAAGATTGAACTGCTCTGATACCAATTGTTACGATCCAACAAACACAAGAAAATAAATTGGTAATTTGCAACTCAAACGTGCTGAGAATCAGACTGGGATGAGAAAGAAAATTAGAATGTATTGAGATGAGAAAGAAAATCAGAATGTATTAAGATGAAAAAAATTACACTTTGATATGATAACTGCCTACTGCAACAGATGGTTATGAACTACTGCTAATGATATATTTATGCAAAGAATTGGAAACTTGGGAATCACTGCAACAAGTAATTTGCAATAGCAAATAGTACACTTTTTGCTAACTGCACCCTTCCTGCATAGATAAGGAGCCTGGAACTTCAATGCTTAAGCTTGTCCACCATTCTCTATATGAGAGGCTGACATACTTGAACAATTAGTATCCTTCTTGATAAAGGTACTCCGAGATATTTAAATGGCAGGCACCATTCCATAAAACCCGTAGTTTCCTTTATCAACTTTTCTGCTCCTTCCCCACTGCACCAAAGTAAACTTTACATTTAGTTTTATTCACTCTCAGCCCTGTAGATTTTTCAATTTTTTATATGCATCCATTAGAATTTTCATTGATTCAGCTTCCCCTATTGCTAATAACAATACATCATCAACAGAGTTTAGGTTTATCAGCTTCAGTTCTTCACATATAGGATGATATCTGAATTCTCATTTCTGCCCTGCATTCTGCAAGCATTCACACATGTACTCCATAATAATGGCAAACAACAAAGGAGATATAGGATCTCTTTACCTCAAACCTTCATGTGCCTGTACAAACTGAGTCAAATTCTCATTGATACTATATTTGTAGCTTACAGTTTCAACACATATCATTACCATTTCGTAAACTTCTTAGGTATACCCAACTCTTTCATTATAACTTCCAAAGCCTCCATTCAACTGTATCATAAGATTTCTAAATGTTCATTTGAATCAAACATTTAGGAATGCCACATTTTCTATTATAACCTCTGATTAATTCATACACTAGCATTATGTGATCATGAATGATGCGACCAGGTACAAAAGCTGCTTGGTTCTCTTGTATAACCCCAGCTATTACTTTACTCAATCTATTTTTTAACACCTTAGAAATAATCTTATAAATAGTTATGCAACAAGATATAGGTCTTAACTCTCTAACCTTCTTTGCTGCTGGATGTTTTGGCACCAATGTCACCAGTGTACTATTTATAGGCTTGTACATCTTGCCATTTAGAAAAAGGTCTTGTACAACCTTCATCAGATCATCCTTCATCACTTACCATTTCACTTTAAAAAGTTTAGCACTAAAGCCATCAATTTCTGGTGCTTTTAGATCTCCAATTTCCTTCAATGCTCCATATACCTCTTTCTCAGTTACTTTTTCAATCAGTTTCCTTCTACTTGCATTACTCAACACCTTTCCCCCTCTCCCCCTTATAACTTCAATCTCATGTACTTTCTCTCCTACCAGTTTCTTGTAAAAATTTAGAACTTTCTCCTCCATTTTAGCCTGATCCACAGTTTCTAATCCATCATCTCTTTCAATTCTCTGAATGCCAGCCATTCTATTATTTCCCTTCACCAAAGCATGAAAGTAACTGTTGTTTCCATCTCCCAATCTTAACCATTCGGCTTTTGATTTCTGCTTTGCTATTTTTTCATCAATTTCATTCCAGTATTTCACGTCCTCAATTTCTTTCTACTGTTATGATCCGGTCCTGGTCCATTCTTCTTGTTTCTAGCTCTTTCTGTGTTTTCTACAGTTTTTCTTTTACCTTCTCCAATTTTTATTTTGCACCACTGATTTGTTTGGTATAGCCTCTTAGATCCCCTTGCAACCTCATTAACTTTCTTCAAAAAACAAACATTGGTATGCATTTCTGCTCTTTCCTTCAGCTTTCATCAATGACATTCAATACTTCAGGTTTTCCAGTAAGCAGTTCAACATCTTACACTGTTTATGCCTCCTTACCTTCTGCACTCCTGTACTGATATTCACCAAAGAATGATCAAAGATACCAGCTTCCAGGTTCTTTACAGTTACATCTAAGTACTATATTAATCATTCTACATTAGCAATGACTCTATCTATTCTAGAATATATGATTCCTCCTACCTACATATTAGACTATGTGTAGTAGTCTCCACTACTCTCACATTCACACAGTCCAACCTTATCCATCATATTTTCCAAATCCCAGAATTCTTGTATCTGCACCTCATTTCCTTCAATCCTGTCCTTTGTAGTTAGACCATTATTAAAGTCACCAATTAGAACCCATGGACCTTGAACCTGATTCGGAGAGTTTTCAATTTCTTTCCACAACTTCTTTCTCATTTTCCCCTTATTACTTCCATAAATTGCTGTCAGCCAGTACATTAGGTTCCCATCTATACCAAGTGCTCAGACACCAGTACTTTCATGACTTTTACCTTTCTTTCATTCCACAATACCCAAATTATACCATTTTAGTGAGCTGAGTAGTTATCCTCAAATTTCGAGTATCCTCTAAATTTTCTCCTTTTTTTCTTTTGCTTTCTCTTTCTTTACTCTTATTTCCACAATTACAACAATATTCAGATTCATGCTATTGAGATAGGAGCTGATCTCTTTTGCTATTTTGTTTAGTTATCCTCAAATTTCGAGTATCCTCCAAATTTTCTCCTTTTTTCTTCTTTTGCTTTCTCTTTCTTTACTCTTATTTCCACTATTACAACAATATTCAGATTCATGCTATTGAGATAGGAGCTGATTTCTTTTGCTATTTTG
>JAUOBV010000001.1:10589247-10603419 GCA_032360425.1 Rubia occidens
GTTGCTACACTCATGTATATATATGATACCAAATCAATGAAGAAGAAATAACACTTTCCTTCATCAAACACTTTCCTCTATCAAACTCTCTCAAACACTCTCTTTTATCAGTTTATCACTCATACACATTAAAGTAGTAGTTGACTATTCTCTGCCCGCTCTTGAACAAAAATTCTTGGAGTGCGGAACTAATAAAACTTGACTGGTTACTTTGGTAAGAGATTTAAGAATGAGTCGAAACATATTTTCCCATTCTTTCGAACTTATATTTCCAAAATGCTTTGCCCTGATCACATTTCAGCAATATTTTATTCTTCTTTGATGGCTCCATATGTATTTTCATTTCAAATCACCAGGTTACTTACAAGAAAAAGGATTCCGCAAAATTTCTCAAATGCATCGATGAAATAATCATCTTGACAGAGGCCTTATAAAAAAACAAATAGTTTCACATTAGATTTAATAGATTATTGGTGCACAACAACAATGTGAAAATGGAATTAATTGAATGAACCAAATCATTCACTCTTGACGTGGATTGTGATTGAATATTGAAGTGAGACTATCGACAAGACAATGATTGTGGGACATTTGAGCAGCGATAAGGGAAATAGTGTGAATAATTTAAAGCAAAAAAATTGCACGAACGACCGAAGGTGAGATTGTAGGATAGAATTAAGAAGAAAAAAAATCTCTAGTTGATTTACTTTTGTCTAACAAAAATTGTACATAGGCACAAAGAAATCTTTTTTCATTATTCCAAATATCAAAAGGAAAAAAGATGGTCCGTGCATTGTGTGTGCAACATTCAAATTCAACTATAGCCAAATGTATGTCAAGAAAGCATATAAAATATATGGCCACAGAAGAATTTGAAGAAATCATTCGACAAAATTGAAAGTACTATTAAGTATATTTAAAGAATCCTTAATTAGACTGGGTATATTAGAATGTTTTTTTTTGAAAAATACAAGCATAATGCAACAAACTTGTCAATTTCTACATAAGTTTTGAAAGGAAATAACTATATAATCTTTAAAATGTTCTTCCAAAACATAATCCATCTTGTGCATAGCATTTGTGAAGTGATTGAAAGTATGTTTTACTTTCGTTCGTTAATTTAATACACTGATCAGTTTTACTCGAAATATAACTTACAAAAGTGTACTGAGACATATCTTTTTAAGTAATCGCATATACTACGAAAATTTCATTCTTGGAATAAATCAAGCACAACCCCAAACTATTTAATTTATCATCAGCACCTCAAGTATGTTTGCAGCAAACGCTTACGCGATCCTCTAGAAGGAGGATTGACAGTCAATTTCGATTCATCATCTGTGTCGATCCTCGTACACACTAAAGTAGTAGGTCACCATCTTCTCCCAGATTTTAAACAAAGATTCTTGGATTTAAGAATTGATGAAACTTTACCATTTCAATTGGTATGATATTTAACAATGCGTTGAAACATCTTATCCCATGTTTTCAAACTACTATTTCCAGAATGCTATAGTCTGATCACATTTTAGCAGTATTTTCTTCACCTTTGATGGATCTATATGTTCTTTCATTATCAAATCACCATGTCACTTACTAGGACAAAGATTCAAAAGATATTCTCAAATGCATCGATGAAAAGAAATATTTATCAAAATTATCTTGACAGAGTACTTATCAATCACCAAGGAAATAATTCCACATTATCTTTAATAGATTATTGGCGCACAACAACAATGGGAAAATGTAACAAACTAAATCAACCAAATCATTCATTCTTGTCGTGGATTGTGATTGAATATGGAAGACTATCAAGTACTGAATCATTGTGGGACCTTTGTGCAGAAAATAGAGAGAAATAGTGTGTATAATTTAAAGCACAAAAAATGCACAAAAGCTCGAAGAAATGCTAAGTATTAATTGTTAGCTTGAATTAATAAGAAATTATATTCAATTGATTTACTTTTGTGAAATAAAATTTTACATAGACACATAGATAACTTTTTTATGTATTTAAATTATCAATATAATACAAAATGGTGTGTGCATTGTGCGAGCATTCAAGTTCATTCAGGACCAAATGTATGTCAAGAAAGCATATAAAATATATACCTAGAGAATTTTTTGAGAAACAATTAGACAAGATTGAAAGTACAATTAAGTAAATTAAAAGAATCTTTTATTGGACTAGGGTATAGTAGAATGGAATTTATTTTTACAAAATTGAGCGTAATACAAAAGACTCAATTCCTACATAAGTTGCGAAAGGAAATAACTAAATAATCTGAAAAATGTTCTTCCAATACATAATCCATCTTGTGCATAGAATTTGTGAAGTGATTGAATGTAGGTTTTCCTTTCGTTCGTTAATGTTACACAAGTTACATTTACTTGAAATATAAGGTTCAAAAGTGCAGATACTTTTCCATTTTAGTAATCACATATACTATGAGAATTTCATTCTAGGAATAAATCAAGCACGACATCAAAATATTTAATATATCGTCAGCTCATAAAGTTTGTTGGCAGCAGTCACTTAAGCGATCCTCTAGAAGAAGGATTGACACTCAATTCCGATAAATCAGCTGTGTCGATCCTCATACACATTAAAGTAGTAGTTGACTATCCTTTCCCAGCTCTTGAACGAAAATTTTGTGAGTGCGTAATTGATAAAAATTGACTAGTTACTTTGGTATTATATTTAATAATGAGTTCAAATATCTTCTCCCATGCTTTCGAACCTTCATTTCAAGAATGCTATGCCCTGATCACATTTTACCAATGTTTTATTCACCTTTCATGGCTCCATATGTACTTCCATTATCAAATCACCATGTTATTGGGAATTGATTAAATCTAATTTAGCGGAAAATAAATTATCTAATCATGGATCTCATGCATGCATTTAATTCTAATCTATCTAAGAATTTAGATTACCTTTGAAGTGTGCTTTACCGTCAGATTCGATCGACCATGGAGGTGAGAATCCCAGATGTGATATCTTTATACGTATCCACACAGCACGACCGGATCGCCTACACAGCCGTCAACTTAGAACATTGATCAGCAATCAAAGACCTAGTCTTTGTTCTTTTCTTTACGGTGAGATTTTCTTTCTAAGAATGAATTGATTGGTTTCTGGTTTCTTACTGTCTGGAATGGCCAGGGTTCTAATAAACTGATTCTAAAAATTTCTGTAAAAATATCTATTTATACAGAATGGTCATTAATCCGAGAAATCCTAATCCAAGTCAATCTGGGCCTAGCCCAATTAGACCTAATGAGTTCTAAACTCAATTCTCATGTAAATACTATCCGGGCTCCTAGCCCAATTAGTCATTTCTTTTATCCAATTTCATGTCTTGTGTGTGACCCTATAGGTTCAGTCATAATAAGCTTCAAGCCCAATATAATTTATGCTAGTTGATCGAAAAGGGTTTTCAACTAAATATTCCGATCACTCAAAATAACTGAATTAATTATCTCCGTAATTAATCCTCCAACTATATATGGAAAATGACATTGACTAAAGGACACTATTTTGAAAATCTCCCACTTGTCCTTTAGACAAGTGTGCATTCAAATTCGTGTCACTTAATGTCTTCAATAGAACATAAGGTAAGATAATGTGTTATCCTTATCAATTTCAAATGCATTTCTCGAATTCCCAAGTCAAACTATTAGTACATATGATTAATCCTTAATCCATCCGAGCACGGCCATGCATTTTACAGTTCCAACTCTCTGAGAGGCCCATAAGAAAACAATCTCATGTGAATGAGAGGACAATCCCACTCTTGTACATTCAATTTTTCTCCACTCGATTCATGGCAAACCAAGAACTACCTTTATAGTCTCCTTTTACAGTGCTTTGTTTGACAGCCTCGAGGTACACCAATCCACAAGCAAGCAAACACTAAATTACTCAGGTATGAGGAATACATTCCTATAGTCAATGATACATACTTATGACATTATAGATATCTTAAAATATTCTCACGGCGGGTCTATCCACTACATGTTCCCAACTTGCATCCATGCAATCGATTCATGACATCTCATGTCCTTTAGCCCATGAAACAGTGCTGTGAATCAACTTACAAACTAGTGTTATCAGTTATTAGTGTCCATTCTCAATGACCTGGACTAGGGACACAATCAATCTTACACTCAAGTTAACTAAATAGGGTTTCATTATCTAAGACATATTCTTGATAACCTATTGGGAGATGTAAATTAATTTTGGACTTTCATTCAACACTAAACCTAGTTAAATGAATATGAAATAATAATTTCATAATATGTTAAATGATTCAATCTTCAATGTCTAAAATCACAAAATGATAACTAGACATCACAGAAATCACAGCCACTATCCAAAGTGCTAGATTCCTATCACAAATGTGTGAGCCCTAGGCTTCATTTGTGGAAGAGGTTTAGATTGTGGATTGAAAATTTATCATCCTTTCTCCCTTCCATATAATAACTTCACCATTCTTGACAAATTCTCAAAGAATTCAATTTTTTTAGGACAAATCTGAACTCATTGGGTTCCCTTGGCTCATTTTTCCTAAGCGATGACTCTACCATTATCTTAATAGAGAGTCACCGAGTCAGCTAAGATAGGGACCACATCAAGTTAAGTGGTGAATTTTCTAATTCAAACACCTTCTTATGCAGCTTCTAAAGCAGCAATGTACTCAGCTTCAATTGTAAAATCAAAAACAGGCTTTACTTTGCACTTTTCACAACCAACTTATTTTCACTGTAGACCCAGGAATTTACCTTTAGTCTATTTCAAGCTCTAAAAAATTTCTTGTCCGCATACCAATGCGCCTCACCTTAGTCTATTGTATATCTCACCATCGTGCTCTAAGTATACGAGGTATAAATGTGAATACATATCATAACATACAAACGATCATACTCATTCTCTTTTACTCATCGGATTTTGATAAAAACCGAGTCTTGCTAAGAGTCATGCCATGAATAATGGGTACAAAATCTTTTATGATCTTTCATATTGAACCTATCAAACATCTTATCTAGTAAGTGTTTTGTATAAGGTCAATCATCCTCTTTGATCTACCTATGTAGATATTGATGCCCAAGATGTACTTTGCCTATCCTAAGCCGTTCATAGCAAAAAACTTTCCGAACTATGCCTTCATAGACTCAGCTTTGGTTAGTCGTTTCCAATGTCATCGACATAGAGAAGTAGGGATTCAATCTTGCTCCCACTAAGCTTCTTTGATGCACAAGATTCGTTAACATTTTGTTGAACACCAATCTCTTAATTACTTCATTGAAATGTATGTTCCAACTCCTTGATACTTTCTTCAATCCATAAATGGACCTTTGATGCTCACATATTTTCCCAGCTATTTTGGCCTATAAAATCCTTAGATAGTGTTGCATACACATCTTCTTCCAAAATTCAATTAAAAAAGACGGTTATGACCTCTATTTTCCAGATCTCAAAATTAGAATGAGCTGTCATTGCTAGGAAAATTCAAAAAGACTAAAGCATTCCAATTGGAGAAAAAGTCTCATCACAATCCATCCCATGGACTTGTTTATACCCTTTAAATACCAGTCTAGCCTTGAAAACACAAATTCTTGATTTCATTTTGAAGTCAATCATTTTAGTCTTACACTTTTAGTAATTCAACCAAATCCAAACTTGGTTTTCTATATTCCGAATTTCATGGCCTTAGGCCACTTTGGGAGTTAGGGCTTATCAAAGCTTAACTTTAAGTCATAGGTTCATTACTTTCTATAAGTATGATTTCATAGTTTTCAGTTGCAAGGACATAAATGTACCTTTGTTTGAATCCTATACCTTTCTGACGAACTTGGGGAATGAGCGTTTTCAGTAGTTTCTAAGACTTTCCCCATATTTCATCTTCACTGTTTCACATGAAGGGTTGATGTTTCCAGAACTGATTTTTGCTCACCTCAAAACTTATTGAAGTTTAAATTCCTCCAACTTGTCATTTTGGAAATATAATATTTCTCCAAAAAGACACATTCTCGAGCAAAAAAACAATGTTCTCAGAAAGATTGTAGAAGTAATACCCCTATATCTCCTTTGGGTATCCCACAAAGAGACATCCATCAGACTTGGTGTAAGCTCACTGGGAAACCTCGTTTCACATACGCTTCACAATCCCAAATATTTAAGAGAAAAGACTTTTGAGGAACCCTTCCTTGCATATCTCATATGCTGTATTTCCAACCTCTTTAGACAATGCATGGTTCAGTGTGAACACTACTTTTTTAGAAGAGCATGTTCCTCATAAGAAAACTGGAAGACCGGCTTGACTAATCATTGAACTAACCATATTCAATAAGGTATCATTTATCCTTACAGACACACCATTCACTAAGGTGTTCCTATATGATTAAATTATAAATGAATGGCACATTCTCTCCGATGGTCAACAAATTCCTGAATCAAATATTCACCATATCAATCCAATTTAAGGGTATCAATTTTCTTGCCAAGTATATTCTAAACTTCATTCTGAAATTCGTTAAATTTCTCAAAAGAATCATACTTGTCTCATATTAAGCAGACAACTATATCCACTCAAATCACTGGTGAAGCTAATGAAGTCAAGAATCCACCTCTTGCAGTGGAACACATTTGGTTTACAAAACACTTTGTTAATAAGACCTAATAGTTCACTTGCTCCATAATCCATCACTATGAAGGGTAATTTTTGTCATTTTGCCATCACAATATTTGCTGGTCTCAATCGACTGCTAGTAAAAAGTTCCACATTTTCATCCCACTGGAGTCACTGCATGCACTTTATGTTCAAGTGGCCAAATTGACAATTCCAGAGGTATCCCAAACTCGAATAATTTGCTTTAAGCCCTTTTGATACTTACACCATGAACTTGTTCATCCATATCAAGTAAACAAAGACAATTGTCTAATGTTGCAAAACTACAACAAGTCCATTTAAATTGGAATAACCATTTATCCTATTAAAATGGAAAACCTTCTGTGTCCAAGACAAAATGGTGAATGTGTTTTTGTAAAACTCGGATCAAAATAACTATTATATGATCCAGTGTAAGCCCGAAAGGCATTGATAAACTATACGTTACTACAGTTAATTGAGCAACCCTTGCCTCATTTCACTCATTTAGGTTGACCTCTCACTAAGGTTAACTCCTACTTTGATCTTTCCACAATTTTGAAATTGTGAGAAACACGTATGGTATCCAATACCCATCAGTAGAGTTATTACTATAGAGACTGTCTGTGACGTATATAACTGCAATGTCACCAACTCACCCATTCTTTGTCCTCTAAGAACTAGGAGCACTATCATTTCCAATGGCATGTGTCATTGTAGTTGAAGTATTGAGACATTTCTGACTTTACAACTTTTTGCTTCCTAACAGTATGTTGTGTCTTAGGAGCATGGGTGCTATTGTTACCCTTGCCCTATCCCACTTTTTCATTCTTCCATTTCTGATTCAGATCCTTTTTGCTCCTGCACCAATAGAGCCTTGTTCTTGGTCTCAATATTGACACTTGACTCAACTTATTTTAAGCATCCCATGCAGGTTAGTCAAAGTCTTTTGTTTCCATTTAAATGGTTCCAAACCATCATAGAGTAAATAAAGATAGATGTCAGGGGCTAACTCTCAGCCATAGGAAAAACCAAGTATCTCCATGTTATCAAATGATCCAATAAATTTCAAAATATGAGATCCCACTAGTTTCCCTTTCTCCATGTTACAATCAATAATGGTCTTCAAGGACTCAAACCTCTCAACCTTAGTCTACTCCTGAATTATATCTCAGAGCTGCAAGTTGATGTTGTAAGTATCTGAGTTCAAAACTTGCCTTGCAATTCTGCACTCATACTGTTCAACATAAGACACTTGACATCGGGGATTTTAAACCTTCTTTTCTTACATTAGAATAATAATCAAGTTCCTTTCCCAAGTAACTTCCGTTCAATTCATCCTTCCAAAGGATTGAACGGAGATTAAAAGAGTTGTTGTTTGTTGTTATACATGATTACTACAATATAAATAAATGCAATAAAAATCCATTTAAACATAATAACTTAAAGAAAGACATACAAGCATTATTAGAAGTTATTCATCATTTTATTCTCTCCAAGTTGGTCCCATGAATAAGATGATATTATCAAAATCACAAGGTCTTAAGCATGCTTTGAATTGTCTTAATTCCTTTGATTTTAGGTAAGCAATCTCATTGCTAATAGTATCCAATAATACTCTTGGTTGATAGGGTACATCCAATGTACTACCGAACTCCTTTTGACTTAACATCTGAGAACCCCTCACTGATATTGACGTTCAAATCAAAACTAACATGTAGACCCCTTTCACTAGGTCTACCCGCTTCTGTCCCAAGATTAGAAGTGCCACTATCGCTTTGGCGAAATCTGCCACTAGTGATTGATGGCTTAATGGGTATTCTTGTTTCGGAAAGGAAAATTATTGCTCATTATTGCTTTTGGGACCGTGGTTCGCTATGTTAGTTTGATCATTAGTGAACTAACTTCATAATCATTCCACACACATAAATTAATCGCATGCATTTATAATATAAAAGCAATAAAAAATGTGATAAATAAACGCATCTAAAGTGAGTGTAGTATGGCCCCCTAATCTTGACAAAGTCTTCATCTTGTCTGCTGGATCTCATCCTTCGATCTTCTCATCGAACTTACAATTTAAATAATAAAACTGAATAATAAATTTACAAAATAGCAATAAATGGTACACATACTCTATTTAATTACAATAATCAATAAACGGTATGCATACCGTATTTAAATCTCTAGTTGGGTCATACTAGTCACTTATAACCTCGCACTAAATGCAATTCATATGTGCATACATTCATTTCCAAAATGAATTACCCAATTACATATAAAATAAACTGGGATTAAATCACATAATAAATTATGGAATTAACCATACCAAAATAATTACGTTAACTAATTTCTAAAATTATTAGCTTTAATTATTTTCTTTGTCATATTTAATAATTATAAATTACTAAATAAACTAAATATATTAGGTATTTATACCAAAAATAATTAAGTTAACTAGTTTCTAAAATTATTAACCTTAATTATTTTATTTTTTCATATTTAATAATTCTAAATTATTAAAGAAAGTAGGTATATTAGGAAAGCTGTGTATCAACAAATAATTAAGTTAATTAATTTCTACAATTATTAACCTTAATTATTATCACCTAATATTATATTATTTTAAATTAATAAAAATAATCAAATTTAATAATCAAGCACATCCAATGCATTAATTAATATAAAAAATTGTTCATATTTAATTTTAATTTCAAGCACATCCAATACCTTAATTAATAAAAAAATTGTTCATATTTAATTTTAATTTTTAAAATTAAATTAATCCCAATCAAAATCAAAATTAAAAAATACATATAAACATATATTATAAAAATATTTTTTTACTAGACCGAGTCAGCCCAGTCCAACCCAAAATGAGCCGGTCCGGTTAGATCAAAGCCAGACCAGACCCGGTCTGAGTATCAAGACCAAGC
Organism: Rubia occidens; assembly: GCA_032360425.1. NCBI lineage: Eukaryota > Viridiplantae > Streptophyta > Magnoliopsida > Gentianales > Rubiaceae > Rubia > Rubia occidens. The sequence goes on from JAUOBV010000001.1 coordinate 10,598,834, forward strand.
AGGGCAAATATTTTCTGGGCCTAACACCATTCTTCCAAGCAAGCCTAATAATTTTAAAATAATTGAACAAATAGCTAACCAAACAGAACCCTTCTGAAAGTTTAAACAAAAAATCATCCCCAGCCAAGAACCCTGGCGGCTCTACTGGTACTGCCGCCATCACTGGTGGCCCTACAATACCTGACGATAATGAATAGTGATTCCAACCATGAATAGTTTTTCCCCCTTCTAAGTGGGTTTAAATCAAATTAAATCATCCAATAATTAATTTGATTAAAACAGGAACACGAATATAAACACAAAATGATGTAAATCCCATCGACGTAATTTTACATCAAACTAAAACATGCAAGAGGCTCTGATACCACTTTTGGAAATTGATTAAATCTAATTTAGCAAAAAATCAATTATCTTATCTCAGATCTCATGCATGTATTTAATTTGAATCTATCTAATAGTTTAGATTACCTTTGAAGCATGATTTACCATCGGATTCGATCAACTACGGAGACGAGAATCCCATATGTGATCCTCTATATGTATCCACACAGCACAATCACATCACCTACACCGCTGTCAGCTTAGAATGGTGATCAGCAAGAAAAGACCCAGTCTTTCTTCTTCTCTTTACGGTGAGGTTTGTTTTATGAGAATGATTTGATTGGTTTCTGGTATCTTCCGTCTGGAGCGGAAGGGTTCTAATAATCTAATTCTAAACAATTCTGTAAAAATATCTATTTATACAGAATGGTCATTAATCCAAGAAACCCTAATCCAAGTCAATCTGGGTCTAGCCCAATTAGACTTAATGAATTCTAAACTTAATTCTCATATAAATACTATGTGGGCTCCTAGCCCAATAGTCATTTCTTTCATCCAATTTCATACCGTCTATGTGACCTTATATGTTCAGTCATAATAAGCTGAAAGCCCAATATAATTGATGCTAACTAATCGAAAGCGGTTTCCAGCTAAACATATTGATCACTCAAAATAACTGAATTAATTATCTCTGTAGTTAATCCACCAATTACATATGGAAAATGTACATTGACTGAAGGACACTATTACAACAATCTCGATATAGATCTTCTGATGCCAATGAGGCAAGGATTGTTATTTACAGTGGCATCGCAAGGTATTAACTTCCCCCTTTGGTGAAGACGTTCGTTGTGTACTTCGAGATGATATTCTATATCGACAAACATGGAGAATACTTTCTCTCTTTCACTTCAATGGGATTTATCATCCGCTCAGTGACTGTCTTTTACGCGCAATGCCGATGACACTCATTTAAGAAAATCAAACGCCACCTCAAGAACCAAAGTTTTAAACACCTCAAATGAGCCTCCTCAAAAGGACCTTAATTTTTTGGGGGCTTTGAGGTTATATAGTCTTGAGTGGCTCATTAATAATGGGCCACATGTCAAAATTATGAATAGTAGTAATGATATTGGAAATTAGACCTACCTGGCCCTATTGGGTCAAAGAGCAATATGACATAATGAAACCCAAGGGTTGCTATAGTATATATACCAAGGTATGTCTACCATTATAGATTATGCACTATTATTGCTCATGACTCATGTCGGGACTGACTTTACAATCGGAGGGTTTTCCCCCCAAAATATTTCAGGGGCTTTGTTTTTCAGGTCACGGTGAAGGAGTAGACGACCCTGCTTAATCGGGTTCTTAGTAGTATCAGGCGCAGAAGACTCGACATCATACTCCCTTTTATAAGCACTTAGACCTCTGGAATCACCATGTTGACCTCTTTCTTCTCATTCTTGAGCTTCTGCCCAAATTTGTATGCGCTTACCCTCTTGGTCTTTACATCAATTGCACAACACCTTAGTCACGGGGATGCGGGGGATGAAGTATAAAAGCAGATATAGCTCAAGGCTGACAGTGGCTAAATTGAGATATCGAGACTGACAGAGACTAAATTAAGAGCTCAAGGGCGACAGTGGCCAAATTTAAAATAAGTTTGAATTAATTTACTGAGATGACAGTGGACCAGAATCCCATAAATAACCCTAAGATTGGGTTTGAGAGAGCACTGTTGCTGCTTGAAAATAGCTGTGTGAATGGTGGGGTAGCAATGACGAGTGGATCAGCCTTGCCCTTTATGAATGAGTGATTTCCCGTAATCGTAATCATTAACAATGAAGAGCATAAATAGAGAGTACAAAGTATAAGGTAGACTACTCCTAATATAACTCTAGTCTAGTCAGTATGATAAGATCAAATCTAATCATCTAACTGATTTATTCTAACACCCCCCCTCAAGCGAAGCATCGAATGTTCACCGACGAACAGCTTGGATCTAAAAAACTCGAATAGCGGAGAGAGCCCCTTGGTGAAGATACCCGCAATCTGGAGAGAAGTTGGAATGTGGACAACTTGCAGCTTGCCATATGTCACCAACTCACGAAAAAAATGGTAATCAATGTCGATGTGCTTTTCCCACTTGTGTGCCACCATATTTTGAGCCAAGAAGATCACGTTGTTGTTGTCATATAACAGAAATGGTGACCCAGATAAAGGAACTCACAGATCACAGAGCAAATAAGTGATTCAAACAACCTCTGAAGCAGTGTTGGCAAGCGCCCTACACTAAGACTCGGTACTGGAACAATAAATAGTGGGATGCTTCTTAGCACTCCAGGAAACCAAATTGCCACCAAGAAAAATAGCATATCCATAAGTAGACTGGCGAATCTCAAGACAGCGGCCTAGTCAGCATCATAATACCTCAAGCAGTATGAAAGGTAAGGCTGAAATGGATGGTACAACCAACATACGTCAAAATCCATGTAACTGCAACAAAATGATCATCTCTGGGGTCCTCAAGATATAGGTTGACCGTGTTGACTGAGAAGGCCAAGTCTAGGCGAGTGATGGTGAGATACTGAAGAACTCCTACAAGAGAATGATACAAGGTCAAAATCTTGAATGGTGGATTGGTCGAACTGTGCAACTGAGATCCAGAAACAAAGGGCACGGAAAATGGTGCATCATCAAGTATACCAGCTCGAGTTAGGATGTCTCGAGCATACTTCGCTTGACCAAGAAATAAACCTGATGAAGTAGATAAAACTTTGAGACCAAGGAAGTAATGAAGAGTGGCGAGAAAGAGTTGAGTTGTTTCCTGTAAGAATGATAGCATCCACATACACAAGGAGATACAGTAACGACGATCCTCTTGAAAGAAAAAATAAAGAAGTGTCGGCTGAGCTGCATTGAAAACCATGTTGAATCAAATAAGTGTTGAAATGCTGAAACCATGCCCGAGGGGCCTGCTTAAGACCATAAATGGCCTTTCACAGGAGATAAACATATTCCAGATGAACATGGTCCTGATATACAATGGGTTGCTTCATATAGACCAAAAAATTAAGAATTCCATTAAGAAAAGCATTCTTGACATTCAATTGATGAAGCGTCCCTGAACGCATCGTGGCAATAGTGAGAACCATCCAAACATTGGTGACTTTGACCACAGGACTGAAAGTGTGGTCAAAGTCAAAACCCAGAATTTGTGAGAAACTCTGTGGCACAAGTATGGTTTTGTGATGATCAATAGTGTCATCTAGTTGACTCATTTGGAGCCAGCAATGTTAGCATCTGAAGAGCTTCCATCTCGTCATCTAATGCAGAAACCTAAGTCGAATCCTGAAGATCAGTGCAATAATGTGTGGGCTCAGGCTGAGCAAGTAGAGCAGCAATAAGACCATGAGTGATAATGTCTGAATGATCCCTGCGCTGAATAGCACCACTAGCCGACCTAGTAGCCATTCGATGAGTGTGAGGCCAAGCTGGAGAGATCAAAGGAGCAGTCACGATCGGTGAAGTGACCAGTAAAGAGGCCAGTAAGGTGGCCTTTGAACCGGTGGGATGGTTAGAGAACCAGGAGAGCTGGTCGATGGTGAGACAGGTTAAGCAGGATGCATCGTAGCAGCCATTGGATGGTCTTAATCGGCAGAGTAGATAGCATCGATGAGCCAGGAGGCCTGGCAACTGAAGTGACAAGCCGAGCAGGAGGAGACGCCATAGTGGAAGAATTTGGGATATCAGCTACTATATCAGTGGAATCCAAAAAAAAATAGAGACATCCAAAGAGGATGGAGGTACTTGAGTAGAACCATCGGTATAAGGGAAGAAAGTGTCATCAAATCAAGCATGTATGGTAACATATATCTTTCCAGACGTAGGATCTAAACATCGATATCTCGTGTACTAGGAGTCTTACCCAAGAAAGAAAGAAATAAGGAAAACTGCAAGGAGCCAGTCTGTAAGCTGCATATGGAGAAATATAAGGGTACACACGATAACCAAATGCATGGAAGTTTGTGTATATAGGAACCCGACCATTGATAACTTCATATGGTGATCGTCCACCAATGATAGGAATAGGTAGCCAATTTATAGTATAAGCAGCTGCAGCAAAGGCGTGAGGCCAGTGAGAGAGAGGCATGAGAGAGGGACATAAGAGTGGTATAACATAGATAGTCATATCTCAATAATGTGGTGATGTTTGCGCTCAGCCCGATCATTCTGCTCATGAGTGATGAATCTGATTCCAC
>JAUOBV010000001.1:10696139-10709997 GCA_032360425.1 Rubia occidens
AGTATTAAATACGCTGCAGATTGTACATTCTTACTTCCCCTATGCAATTCAATTCTGTTGGTAAACTTTAATGGTCGAATAAACTACTCTCTTTAAGTACCTCAACCACTTAAACTTACTATTCTAGGAAGAGAGCCGATTGCCTTTAGTATAGTTACGAACAAATTAAATAACTCGTGTTGTACTAAGTTGAGCTATATTTGTAAAACATTCCATCGATTTACCTGGCTCTTCTGTTCTGGAACCATACTTCTACTTGGCGAGGACGAAGATTCAACTGGTTAGCCAATGCTACCTTTTGTTTCTGCAAAGCATTGTGACAATTTGAATCAAAATCAGCATCCATATATAAGTTAGAAGTTAAAACAAGAAAAGAATGATTCTTGATTTTCAAGAATTTCACAATCCTCTCTTTGGTTTGAGAATTTTAAATAGGAGACTCTTAACATAGTAACCTTTGGTGTTGTCATTCTATTACTCCTTGCGTGCTAGATTACGGGGAAAATGAAAATCTTTAACAGTACCGCATTAACGATTAGGGGTTCTATTTCCATGAATCCAGCATATTAGAATAGATATATGAACAAGAATATTATCGTATATGATATTGTTCAGTTCCTCATAAGTAGTTTTTAAAATTAACTTTCATTTACCGTTATTATATGTGGGTAAAAATATAAACGGTCATGTTTCTTGAGCAGCGTGATAATGATTACTGTGCAAATACAACTATAATAGAGGGAGTATAAGAATCACTACCTTTCATATTTTGGTAGTATGATCAACATTAAAGATGAGTGATCCTAATGATAAAGATAAAGTTTGGACTTACAGGGTTTAGAGTATTGTGTTCTTTGAAGCTTTCTTCTAGAAAGGCGGATTGTTCTTTGGTGAGCCTAAGCTTTTTTCTGGCGTTCCCATTTTCATCATCATCACTTGCTCTAGAGCTAGCCCCTCTGTCATCATTTGGTTCCAAATCTCTTTTTCTATGCATTGAAAACTCCATCTGGAAAGACGAAGCTGTGCTATTTGGTGATGATAGTGCCGTCCCTCCTTCCTCCATTAATGATCTCCGCTTTACTTCCAACCTCCTCCCTTGCCTCGCTTCCGAAACCGCCGCTACTGTGAGATTCATTAAACCACAAACAAAGAGGAGAAAAAAATCAGGAAAAAAATATATGATCAAGGCTCTTTTTACTGTCAAAATACAAAATCCATTTTGAAATCTTTATGAAAATACCGAAGGGAACTAGAATTTACTAATCAAAATCTTAATATACTTGATTTTGCATCAAAAAAGAAAACTCTTAAATACACTGTCAGCGAACACTGTATTAATTATGCAGATTTTGGGACCAGAAAAAGCAACGTACAGTTCTGTGTGAGCCAAGAAAAGCTCATGAGCTGATGTGGTGCAGCTGCAGTTTGACTTTTTAGAACCGGAGTGAAAGGAAGTAGATCGAGCTGAACCGGCGGATCTGACCGCGATCCTCCGGCATCCCCGGCGGCAGTGGTGGAGCTCCTCCCTGCAACGCCCATGCAAAACCCTAAACCACCGCCGCCACTGCCACTGCCGGCATCCATCTTGGGGGCCTCGTGAAGAAATGAAAAGGATTTTGGTGTGTCTCCTAAGCTTAAAGCCAACTCCATCTGAAAGATTATGGATGGGTGGAAATGGAAATGAGCCAAGAATATAAAGATGATAGTTGATCTGACCAGAGAAAAGGAGGAAATCAAAAGGACCCTTTTGAAATGGAAAAGAATTCAGTGAGATTGAAGGATTGACCGACAAGGTTTTATTGAGAATCGCACGTGAATCAATATAAATACAACACTCCCTCACCCGGGGTTCACACTTCGTATATACTCCTCTACTCTATTATGACTTTTCAGTAGCAACCTGGCTCAAAGATTTGAAGGGGTAGGGGTGTGTGAGAGCGTGAGAGTGTGTGGGAGCGTGAGAGTGATGCTCCTTGTGTTCTCTTCCGTTTCATTATTATTTGGATTGATTTTTTTACCTTCCTTTCGTACCAGGTTAAATTGTATAAAAACAAATTCATGATATTCAAGGAATCTATTTGACCGTTAATATGATTGATTATGTACAAAAACAACAAATAAAAGTTAATATTTATAAACTAGTTTTTACGATCAATCCAACAATATCACATATGATAATATTATTGTTTGTAAATTTATTCAAATACGTGATCAAACTTTGACAGTGTTGATTTGTCATGCAGTGAAATTGCAGTTTAACCTGGGACGGATGAAGTACTTCATCTCTCCCATTGTAAATTTTTTATTTATTTTTTCTATAGAAATTTATGCAAACTGATGAAATAGGCAAAGTGGGGGGATTGAAATGAGGTGATGAAATTTCAGCCATAAATTTAATCCTAAATAAAGAAATAGGATCATTTAATTAAGACAAATGAAATGAAAAGTAGGAATCTTATACCGGCACCAGTATAAGTTAAAATCTCATGTAAGAATTTATAAAAGAGAATGGATAAAATGAGAGAATGACTTAGTCTATTTTTAACTGTAGAAGTAAGTGAGGTCATTTTTTAGAAAGAGAAAGTTTCCGGTGATATTTTCATAAGTTTATCGATAGTGCACAGTGGTTTTACGTTAAATGTTTTAATTGTTTTTATAAAATTTAAATATTCTATTTTTAAGTTAAAAAAAGTAATAACATGTATTTTAAAATGAAAGTATAAAATATAAAAATACTATTTTTTAAAAAATTAAAATTAATATGTAATTTAACAAATACAGTATAACTTAAAAAATAAGTGTCATGTTCATAAGCATATGAACAGACCGCCAGTGAGTAGACCTAGTAGAAAACGGACTTATGTAAAAATTATAATTGCTTTACAAGAATAAATAGAGTAACTTTGATAATAATTTTGTCCAGGAATTTATGGGAATGGAGAGTAATTGTACTCATGAATAATGGTATTTTGTGGGTGTGAAGAAAGGAATTAGTTGTAGGGAGGGAGTATTATACTACTACTCCAGTTTGTTGAGTCACTGTCGTAGTGAATTGATTACTTATTTGGGAAGAATAATTGTAGAAGTGGCTTAATTCCCAAAATACAATTAAAATTTTGTAGGAGTACGTGTCTTTTGAAAGAGAGGGATATAAATGTAAATTTGTCGGATACAGGGCCACCTACTACTTTCAGATGAATGAGAAATGATGATACTGATAATACTGTATGGGATGGAACCGTCGAAGTGCAGATTTATTTCCTAGTATTCCCTCCCCCTCCCTTCATCCTACGTTCTTTTAGATCTTCAATCTGCAGAGATGATTGAACTTTAATTGATAAATAATAAAATGGTGATGTGCTAATAGAAGAAGTTACTTCCTCTGATTTCTAAATATTGTTCTCCTTTTAAATGATTTTTAAAAGGCGAAATGAGTGGTGTGGTTCGAGTTTGGGAGAACAAAAAGTAAATTTAGTGGGTGGAAAACAATCTAGACATGTCAAAAAAGAAGGTGTCAATATAAAGAAACCATCCAAAAAGTAAAAATGTAGCAATGTAAAAAAAATGGAGGGAATATACGATAATTCTAACAAATTCTGGCATTGAATATCCACTTTGACTCTATGTATAAGAGGTGAACCCTGATAAGGTTAGAGGTGCTCCTAGTAAAGTGGTTCAAGACATATTTCAAAACAAAATTTTGTTAAAGGTTGAAAATAGTTTTAAGCGGTTACTTATGATCATTGAAATAATTTAGTAACTAAACTATGACAAAGTCTTATTTGATAGTCATAACCTTAGGGTTAAAATTAAGTTTTTACAAATGTTATTGAGAGATAAGGATTCTATTAAAATTAATGAAAAGTTACGGAATAGGACGAATTTTGCGTTACGAGATCTCAATTAGTCAACAATTGCCTCCTTTGGATAAGGGATGAAGTGCAGACACTATTTTTGAGGTTTAGGGCGCAAATAATTTAAAACGTAATATATTTGAGTCATAATCTCTCAAGTTAAGAAACCATGTCTGAAAATTTGCGGGTCAGATTTCTCCCCTAATTTCCCTGCAATGCGTGTATTTTTAAGTGAAAATGTTTTTATATCATTTCATAGTTAGATTATGTTTCAACCAAATACCTTGATTTCTTTCAAAAGCATATTTTTCCACTAAATCACATGTTTTAAAGTTCAAATTTGATATTTTTATGTAAAATCTTGTGTTTATATGTTAACATTAGTTGTGATATTTTACGACTTTAGTTTTCAAAAAGATTAACATATACATCTTTTTGATTCAGCGTTAGCTTTTTAGCGTGTTTTTGGTAATATTAATATATTTTGATGTCTTATAATTTGAATGTGAATTTTAGGGGCTAGACCCAAAGAAAACATCAAGATCCAAATAGCAAGCCCATCATGTTGTAAAACTTGAATATCTGACAAATGAACCTATAAAACCGTATATTTTCATTCATCATATCGACATGTATTTATACTAGAGATTGCTTACAGAATAAGCAAAGGTATGGAAATCTAATCATATACAAATTCATATTTTCCAAAAAATCACAATATACTCAGATACCCCCTCCCCCTCCCATAAGGTTAGGAGGTGGAGTGACATGAACCTTGGACCAAAGAGTACCAAAATGTGCAGTACAAAGAGTACGAACATGCCGAACAACAAGAGAACTATCATCGACCTGTTCACGAACAAAATGATAGTCAATATTGATATGCTTGAACCTCTGATGAAACACTAGATTAGCGGACATGAAAGTAGCACTCAAATTTTCAAAAAGAAGAATAGTTGGAGGAAACAAGGGAGCCTAAAGCTCAAGCAAAACTGCTGAATCCAGATAAGCTCGGTCGACACAAATGCGATGGCTTTGTAATCAGTCTCAGAGCTCAATTTGGCGACAACATGCTGCTTCTTCGACGACCAACTAATGAAAATACCACCTGAATAAATAGCAAAAACATGCTGAGAACGACAATTATAACCATCAAATGCCCACTCAACATCAAAGAATGCCACTAGGTGATGACTTGCACAAGGCCGAATGGTAAGACCAAAATCAAGGGATCCCTTCAAATACTCAAAATACATTTCACAGCAGACCAATGCAGCTCAGTCTGATTGTGCACAAACTGACAAACACGATTAACAACATGGGAAATCTCTAGACAAGTAATCGTTGCATACTGCAAAGCTCCAACAATACTGAGATAAAGATGAGGATCACACACAGGATCCCCAACCTGTGCTAGACGTGACACAGTCTTTTTAAGGAGAAGCAATCAGTTTAGCATCCTCCATTTTGATGTGCTCCAATAGATAACATATGTATTTTTTGCTGAGAAAGAACCATGCTCAACTTGGACCAAATGAGTTCAATCCCCAAAAAATAATGCAAAGGACTAAAATCACGAAGTGAAAAGGCATCATTTAATTTACCAATAAACTCCATGATAAGTGCAATAGATTAGCCTGTAAAAATGAGATCATCAACATAGAAAAAAATATACAAGACCTGCGTTCCATGTCTACGAATGAATAGAACAGTATCATACTTACAAGGAGAAAATCCATAAGCTTGAAGAAAAAGTATAATCTTAGTAAACAAAGCCCAAGGCGCCTGCTTAAGACCATACAATGCTTTCTGAAGAAGACATACATGTGAGGGCCGAGAACCATCAACAAAACTAGGAGGTTGCAACATGTAAATTGTCTCAGAAAGATCACCATTCAAAAATGCATTATTAATGTCAACCGGATGTAAGGACCAATCAAGAGTAAGAGCAATCAACAAGACAAACTGAATGTTAGTAGGCTTGAAAACATGACAGAACGTATCAATATAATGAAATCCTTCTTCTCGATTGAACCCTTTGACCACAAGACGCGCTTTGTAACACTCAACAGAACCATTTGTCATACTCTTAATCCTATACACCCACTTACAACCAACAATATCAGCCTGACGGGGAGGTGGAACTAAAGTCCACGTCTCATTACACATAAGAGCATCATAATCAACATGCATTTCATTTTGCCATTCAGGTAACCTGGAAACCTCAGAAAATGTTTTAGGTTCAGAAAGAGTTATTTGAGAAGGATGCGAAGGATGACGAGTGGAGAGAAGAGCTTTAGGCTTGAGATTGTTGGTTTTGGAATGAGTGACCACGGAGTGTTGTGTATTATCTACAATATGGAAGCATGAAGAAAAAGTGGACGGATGTGTCGGACTGGACAAGGATGACCAACGGACTAACCATGGGATATAGAGCCAGCGGTGCAACAGGTGAGGTAGGAGGCAGAATTTATGTGACTGGGGGCGTCGAACTGGTACTAGTGGAGAATTGCCTATTAAAGGCGGAGTTCAAAGGTGGTTCCACTTAAATTTCTAGGAACCACCTTCTAGAGAGGGTTTCGAGCTTGGAACAAGACCATTCGGGGAGCCCTTACAAATCAAAGGTGCTTCAGTGTCGTTGAATGGCTATTACAAAAGAACTGCTTGATATATATGTGAACCAAAGGTGGTTCACGGAATAACCACCTTTAAATGATAACATTTAAAGGCGGTAGTGAAAAAGTGACTTCTATTGTGTCCAGTTCCGGACTTGGAACTGGGATACAAATCGAGTTCCGAGTGTGAAACCTTTGTGGATGAGCCTGTATGAAAGGATGAATATTTTTTTGAATTCGTAACACCTCTGACTATAGTTTTGACCAAGGAACCATGCCCGGTTCTTTGTGAGCTATTGGTAGATAAGTTCCGCTATCGGAAGAATTAAAATGGGAAGCTTATATTTAGAGGGTTCAAACCTCACAATTTGGAAAATAATTTATGAAGAGGCATAACCCACTCCTTGGGTTATCTTGTGGAACTAATTTGTGAAGGTATGTTCAAGTCAATCACTTATTACATTTCATTCAATTCTATTATATTTGAATTGGGTGGAACTAGTGTATATGTGTTGAATTTATTTTTTGAGGGGAATTGGGTTGGATTAGGGTTTATGCTATTTGACATACTCAATTGAAATCATACTTCATTGTAGGTATGTATGCATGGTCCTTTAATGGATAGAATTGAACTAATCGGAGGCGATTGTAGGGATTCACCTGATTATATTCCCATTGTACAATCATTTTTCATTGGTTTTTGAACACGCATCGAGCAAAGGCGAGATCCGTGCACGTTGCCCATGTAAGGATTGTAAGAATGGTGCATATAAGGGAGGAAGAAGTTACGTGACTATCTTATAATGCGAGGTTTTTAAACTACTTATACACACTGGATATGGTATGGGAGGTTCAAACGGTTATTGATGATGATGTTAAAACTAATAAAGAGGTTTATTTGGAGGTCGACGGTGAATTTGATGAGATGGTGGAGGATGTAGCTAGAAAATTTCACAGTAAACTAGAGGCCCTAGAAGTGTTGATCAATGACATGAAGACTGCATTGTATGGTGGGTCCAAACATTCTATTTTGAGAGCTACATTGAGGGTAATGAATTTGAAGGCAAAGTACGGGTGGATTGAGAAAGGGATAACTAAGACACTTGAATTTCTAAGGGAATTTCTTCCAGATGGTAATCTGATGCCGGATAGGTCGTTCGCAGAAAAAAGGATTCTTTGACCAATGGGATTGGAATTGGTAAAAATTCATGCTTGTTTGAATGATTGTATGTTGTACAAAGGTAAGGAAGATTAAGATAAAGACACTTGTTGTGTATGTGGTGAGTCTCGACAGGGAGAGATTGATGTGGGTGCAGAAGTTGGTTTCATATCGAAGAAGAATACCCCTGCTAAATTTTTATGGTATCTTCCTGTTACTCCTTGTTTGAAGAAGTTGTTTGCTTTCGAAGAGGATGCTAAGTTAATGCACTGGCATGCATATAGGGTTAGACCTAGGGATGCAGTTATCAGCCATACACCTGACAGTGAGTAGTGGAAGAAGCTTGATGTCCTTTACCCTGAGTTTGCATCAGAGCCTCGTAATTTGAGATTTTTCCTGAAGATTCGGCTTGACATGGTCGATATGGGAATCAGAGAGAGTCCAGATCTGGTTACAGAAGGCGATAAGTGTTATCTCTCACCTGTATGTTTTCCATGTCTGATGATGTATTGAAGAAATCTTTTTGTGAGACCCTCAGCAAATTGAAGGTTCCCGGTGCATATTCATCTAAATTAAGTTCATGCGTCTCGATGAAGGAGTTGAAGTTGGTAGGTATTAAATCACACGGTTGCCACAATTTGATGCAAGAGTTGAATTCCATTATGATAAGGTCGTCTTTTCCTTCCCATGTTAGAAGGTGCATTACAAATCTTTGTTTGTTTTTCAAGTCCATTTGTTTGTAAAGGATTACCGTTGTGAAGCTTGACAGGTTGCAGACAATGATTGTTGAAGTTCTATGCCGTATTGAGATGTACTTTCCGCTATAATTATTTGACATTATGGTACATTTGATTATCCATTTGGTCCGTGAGATCAAGATATGTGGTCTCATATTTTTGAGATGGATGTATCTTTTTGCACTGTATATAAAAAATTTCAAACATTTTGTGAAGAACAGATTTAGGCCTGATGCAAGTATAGTGCAACATACGTGGAAAAAGAGGTAATAGATTTCTGTACCGAATATCTGAAGGAGGTTGATTTGGTTAGGCTTCCCAGTTCTATACATAAGGTTCAATTGGATGGACAAGGTTTTTGACAGGGTAAGTTGCTCAGCCCTAGTGCAAAGGATTTACGCATTATTCATTTATACATACTTCGGAACCATGATAACGTTGTTCCATATATTGAGGTTCACATGAATGAGCTACACGGTGCCCCTCCTTTATTCAATGAAGATCAAGTTCTGCAATAGCACACTAGAACATTTGCATCGTGGCTCCGCAGTGACGTGGCCAGGAGTAGACACCTTGAAACAGTTAAGTGGATAACACGTACATCTCTTGGTACAGTCCTTTCATATGGAGGGTACAACATCAATGGCTTTACGTTTTCCATGAAAGCAATGAATGATAGAGGTGTTTCCCAAAACAGTGGAGTTTCTCTTATTTCGGCACTGCATGTTGCTAGGCCAGGCAATAACAATCAAACCTATGTGCATACATGTTATTTTGAAACCATAGTTGAAATATGGGAGTTTGATTATGTGACCATGAGAGTTCCTGTTTTTAAGTGTGAATGGGTGGATATTAACATTGGTCAAAGAATAGAGGACTTGGAATTCACTTTAGTTGATTGGAGTCGTTTAGCCTGGAGAGAGGACCCATTTATATTAGCGATTCAAGCTCATCAAGTTTTCTATGTGAAGGACCCAATTGAACCGAAGTGGGAGATTGTTGTTGAGGGTAAGAGGGATTTTGGTGGTGAAAACGATTTTGAAGATTTCATGATTTTGGGCCATATACTTTTATCGTTTCTAATGACGACGATTTTATGCTTGAAGAAGATGAGGCGAGCTTGTGTGTGCATGTTAGAAGGTCGGACCACGATGAGATGATATGAGTTGATGCCCAAGGCAAGATGACCAATAAAAGGAGGAAAGTCAAGAAGAAGTTACCAAAGAAGAAGAAGAAATCTAGGACATGATTGGTTGGACTTGATGCCAGTGTTTTGTTAAGATGACTATTTGATGGGAGAGGGTTTCGAGCTCGGAACTATCTCAGCACACTTGGTTATCAGTACTTGCTTCCCTTGTTTCTTCCTTACTCTGTAAGAACATGCTGTGGAACCTATTGGGATAATGCAAATCACTATGCAAACTACGAGTAACCAAAAATAGGCAAAAGAAACCATTGTACAATATCCAAATAGATTAATTTCTAACATCCCAATACCATGCAATTAGATTAATGCAACTATGGTCATAATCATTCATGTAGTCTAGTAAGGAGATCCAAAAGTACACATAATCATTCATGCTCTTGGTAAATTTTGGCCCAAACTCATCTACAATTATATTGTAAAAATAACAATTAATAAAAGATAAGAAAAATAATGAGGATTCATTTCTAAAATTATAAATTTACCTTTTTCTACCCTTGCTCTCTTGTGAGGCTTGGCCTCATCAATCGTTTGGTGACACCACTTTTTCGTATAGTATATACTTTTTCTTCTGAAAGTACTTCTTGTCAAAGTATTTGCAATCCTTTTCCTCGCCATGAAAAGCCAACCTGGTCGCACCTCGCAATATCAAAGTAATCAAGTTGTCATAAAGCAGATTCTCGATTATTCTCTTAGATCATGTGCTTAAAAATTGTGGTGCTAGGATTAACTTTACCCACCTCCATCACATAGTAGAACATCATGAGAGTCAAGTAATTTGGATCGGTGATGCGACCGAGAGTAGGCACTATTGACCGAGCTATCATCTCGCACACATTACTTTGGTCAATTTCTAGTTCCTTGAGATCAAATGATTCCGGTCTACCTAGGTCATGAAGATTGCATTTAAAATATTTCACACTACACACAATTGGGTCAATACTAGGATATTCATCGTTGAGCGAGCATTCCCCCCTATGATAAACACCATCTAAAGGCCCATCCTCCACTTGGGGGTAAACATCATGTAGACTCTTGTTGGGGCATCCAATCTTTTCATTAATAATCCAAGGGGTAAGCTCCACATTATACCAGTTCACCCTAGTAAAATAAATACCCGAACCCTTTACCTCATGCAAATTGGCATAAAATTGACAAATCTCATCAAAGTAACCGGATTCATTCAAACTAAGCAGTTTAAGCAAATGTTGATCTTCTGAATATTTAACAGGGTCAGCTAACCCAATGCTCTTGTACGAACTCAAATATATTGTATAGCTATCCAATATCTTTCCTTCATCCCTTAAATAATTGAACGTAGTTTGGGCTTCGAGAGAAACAAACCTCGCTTCATAGCTCGATTCATCGGTTGGCTTCCTCTCGTGGAATTGAACCGACGGCTGCAAACCTGTACATTATGATTTCAAGACGACATGATGAGATAATTCCCGTGTGTGTGATTTTGAATTTGGGTGAGGGATGAAGTTCCACACTCAGAAATGACTTTAGGTTGGGTTAGAATCAATCCCAATCTTTTTTTATGTAGGCAAACGAGTTTCAAGCTTGGAACCAAATTGTTCACATTTTCTGAAAAGCCGATGAATAGTTCCAAACTTGGAACTACTGTTAGACATTCAATAACAAAAACCCGATTTATAGTTCCGAGTCCGGAAAATTTTCCTGAACATTTATTGGAATTTATGAGGGTGGGATTTTAAACAGTCTTTTCAGCATATTATTTCCAGAAAATGCAAAAGAGGTCGGTATTCTAGTTCTGAACTCGTAACAACTATATTCGTGCTTTTAACAAATGGATAAGATTAAGTTATGAGTTCGTAAGTAATATTCGAAAAATATGATCTTAAAATCAAACATTCTTTAAGTAGATCAAATTAGGTCCTGAAAATAACTCTGATCTCGGAAGCTTAGTTCCGGACTCGAAACAGCTTATTTCGTCTTATTACAATATACCTCATATTCAGTTCTGAGCTCGTAACATGTATTCCGGAAAAATAAACATCAAAATAGCCTTTTCTCAAGGAGACCGGAATCGGTCCTGAAAACATCTCAAAGTTCGGAATCTCAGTTCCAAACTTGTAACTCTAATTATCGTCTTAGCATGATTTTCCCCTTATTCAGTTCCGAGCTCATAACATATATTTTTAAAAAATTAGCTTTAAAACATCCATTAGTCATGATGACTAGATTGGGTCTTGAAAATAGTTCCGAGCTTGTAACAATTGAATTTCTTCTCAATCATTAAAATCCTGAATAACAGATTTCAAATTCTGAACACCTTCCAGGAACTGGTTTCCAAAGACATAACATAGTTCCTCTATAAGAACTGATTCCTAAAGTATGGTTATTCAAAGTAAATGGCCATTATGTACCATCAAATAAGTATGCCTACAAACGACAACCATGAAATGGATGAACACCTCATTAAACATTAAACTTTGTCAAAGACATGATGACCAAATTTAGTAGTCATTACAATTCAAAAAATATAGCCAAATTATCCAAAACTCATAGTTGCATAAATATTTATAAATTACATCACAAAGTTAATTGTTTCAGTGTTCCTAACCATCATCCTAACATCTCTTAAATCTCGAAGTCAGTTTTCTCTAGGTGGGTCAGCACATCCATCGTTAAAATTTTCACCCTCGGTGTTATCGTCATCAGAATATACGGGTTTGAAGTTTGTCATCCTCTTGCCGTCACTAAGCACAATCTGGAGTCCGGTGGATTCAATAATTTTTTTGTGCCTACCTTTCCTCGTGGCTTGCTCTACATTCGCAGCACTAACTTCACTTCGAAGACATGATATGTACCTTTTGAAGGTACTCATCCATAAACCTTGCCTACCTGAAAAACACAACCAATAAATATGAAATATGCGTTACGAAATGTAAAAATAAAAATATTAAAAAAAGGTTTGTCCACTCACGAGATGAAGATGCCTCTACTCTCAACATCGTTGTGTCCCTACTCCTCTTCGTTTCCCTAGCGGATGACCCGGGAACCGTGCGCTGGACAAATACACCCTCGTCGTTCAAACTAAATGCGTGTGGTCGAACCAAGCCTCGTCATAGTACTCCATGCGCAATGGTTTGCCAACGGGCAAAACGTTGCACTTCTTAATCAGTGTCGTGATCAAGCCACCATACGGAAGATCTTTCTTTTTAACCATTGCGACCTTCAACATATACATTTGAACTGTATATCTGTGGTTAAGCTTGACATCCTCCATCACGTAACAGAAAAATCAATAGATTTCCAATTGTATGCTAGCATGCGTGGCCACCAACATAAGGACATTTTGACAAATCCACTCATATATTAACCTATTCTCTATGGACAAAACTCCCACATCATATCTCTCAACTTGGCCCAGTGGCGATACCAACATATTGAAATATTTCTTAGCCATCGCTATCGAGCACAACGAGGTTATCTCCTTAACCCTGGACCAATTATATTGATGGAGAATTTCAACATGTCCACCCTCATCGACAGACTTCAGTTTAGGCGGGCCAGTATATTCACAACCTAGGACATCATTGATTGAATACTTTGTGACGGTATAGTCACACAGTTTACAATAGTCTGCTCCTTATTGTTAATACTCTGGCCTAAATTAGCGTAAAACTGTAGGACCTCGTCATAATGTACTGGTTCATCTAATAGGAGTAATTTGTCGAAATCGGAGCTCTTAAATTTATCAACCAAATGCCCTAGTTCAGGAAGCACATTGTCAGATGCATGAATAACCTTAGGATTACTGCACTTCCTAGGATTGAAGGCCACATACCTTTGTTCCGCAATTGCATTGTAGAATCTTTCTGGAGCATCGTCGGTGCTCTTTTGAGTTGTTCGATGACTCTGGCTAGAGGCATTCCCACACCCATAGCCGACTTTACCACCACGTTGCTTATGAGCCATGTTCTAGGTGGACAGGGGAAATTGAGTTAAAGTTACGAGTTTGTAAAACAGGGGAATCAGACTTGGTGAATTAGGGTTCTATGGTTTATGAAAACCTGGCTCCAATTTTATTTTATTTACTGAGATTAGGTTCCGGAATCGGAACCTAATCTGTTCGATTTGAATATCAAAAGATGTAGTCCCTAATTTGAAACTTTTTCGGCAACAGAGTTCCAAACTCAAAACTAATTTTGAGCATTTTTTATAAAATAAAATGTAGAATTAAAGGCAATTTTCAAAATGGTAATTAATACCCATTTCTTTGCAGCGGGAGTTCCCTCTTGTGTTCACCTCCAAAAACCCTC
>JAUOBV010000001.1:10712821-10725886 GCA_032360425.1 Rubia occidens
TGAGCGAAAATGTGACATGCAAAAAATAAATAAAGGGATAAATATATTTGTAATCCTGACATTTGATTGAAAGTGCCAATATAACCTTGCAATATGAGAACATGTCAATCTAACCCTCCATCATTACTAATTGTGTCAATATAATCCTAACTTTTGATTAAATTGTGTCAATATAGCCAAAATTTCTAATTCCGACAATGACCTAAAGAAATCAGACATTGACAAAAATTGAAATGACTAAAATACCCGTTACATCAAAGGTAAAAACTTAATACCCATTATACCCCCTCTTTTCTTTCTTCTTCGCAACCTACCCACCGCCCCTGTTCCCTCCGCCACCGCCAAAAAATTTACTCATTTCTCTTCTCTCACCACTTCTCTGGAGGTTTGTATTTGTGAAATTTGGAAGTTATGCAACTGGCAGTACCGTTTGTCACTGCTTACACCACCATCCAAATTTGACGGTGCCATTCAAATTTGTCCTACGCCATCGGTAAGTTTGTGCTACTTCTACATACCCTATTGGGGTGTTAGAAAGGTATCCAGCTCTCCCGCTTTGCCTCTCGTAGGACACCTGCCTTTGCTCGCTAAATATGCCCTGGATGTCCTCTGTTCTTGCAAAACAATACGGCCTGTAAATGGTAATTCTCATTCTCAAAGGGCCTATCACAGCTTCTCCTCTCCAATAAAAGAGCCTCTTCTTTGCCAAGTAAAGCCGTACTCCCTGTTCCAAATTGCATAATCCCTCTGAATCAGACTAAATTGCACACTTATTATTTGGCAGTCAACACAATTAAACTTTGATCACATATTTGAATTGATATATCAACAATAATATTATCGTATGTGATATTGTTAGATCATCGTAATAATTCATTTCTAAATATCAATTTTTTATTTCTTATTATTATGTGTAGTTAAACATATTAACGGTCAAACATGTTTCTTGAAAACCGTAAAACAGATTCTATGTAATTTAGTCTGGGACGGAGGGAGTATCAAATTTTTCCGCGGCTGGAAATTTGTCCTCAGTCAACCTCAACAACGCCATTCTCCATCATTGCCAGTGACGGAACCAGGACCTCATGTAAAGGGGCTGGAAATGAGAAGCTGAGACGCAGGTGGATGGATAGCGGCGGCGCCGCGGAGGATGAACAGGCGGAAGACAGATCATGGACAGGATGGGAACTGGGAAGTGGCGAACGACAATTCTGATGCCGATGTATGTAGGGTTTATTATTTGGGCCGATTGGGTTTCACCCCAATTGCCCTTCCTTTTTTTCCTTCACGCTAATAAAATGACATCGTTCCACTAATGGAAAAACGACGTCGCTTTATTTAGTGAGGAAACAAAAAAAAGCAAAAAAGTAGGAGTCATTCCGGGCCACCGGATTTTAGGGGTGGATCCAGCACCCCTTCGCCCCTTGGTTCCGCCCCTGGTCATTTCCATTACAGTTCAAAGCTTGATGCTGTGGGAATCCATTCTCCATTGTTGCCTATATGAAGGAATCCATTCTACACTGTTGCCTATATTAATTTGTTCAAAGCTTGACGCCGTTGTACCCACCATCACCCACCACTAATTCCCCCAGCTCGCGCTGTCATACCTCACCTAGCGCCACTCATCCCCACCTCACAGCCACCCCACCGCCCTCCTCCTCCCTATCCCTATTCAGCCCTATCATTTTTTGAAACCCTAGCGTCGATAAGCCCCACCCCACAGCCACCCCGCCGCTCAGACTCCACCTCGCTCAGCTCGAGCGAAGGAAACTTACCCGTCGCCCTCGAGGAAGAAAGTAAACGGAGTGAGAAAAGGAGGAAATGAAAGCGGAGGAAGAAAGGGGAGGAAGAAAAGAAAAGAAAGAAAAAAGGAGGGAAGATACGTCTTTTCACTTTTTTTTTCTTTTTACAGGGGTAAAATAGTATTTTTCATAAAATCCGCCCATCAAAACGCTGACTAAGAAGTCAATGGAGTCAAAAGTTGGATTGGCACTTTATGAAATTGCAGGGATACATTGATACTTTTAACCAAAAGATATGGTTATATTAGCACTTTTCTCTAGAATAAATGGCCTAACTAAGATGGAACAAGGCACTTTCCCATTCAAGTTTCTGGGTACTACCCTTTTTCAGAGGTAGAAAAAAAAGGGCATACTTCATTGACATAGTTGAAGGATTAATACTAGGTTTAGTGATTGAAAATCCAGGTGGGGTCACCTACTGGGAGAATTGTGTTGATAAAACACACTCAGCCATTCCAATACACATTTGGTATGTAATGTCACCAACCAAGGACATAATCCTTAAAGCTGAAGGAATGTTCAATTCATTCTTATAGGTGTGATACTGAAGCTTAAAAGCATAAGCATTGGAGAAGTTGGGATGGGGTTTGCTACCCTCTTTTGAATTGGAGAAGCTGAACATTATCACTTGAAAACTGAGCTACAAACTGATCTGGAAATGAGTGCACATAGCCGGTCATATTATGATTTGCTCATCAACTTCTGTAGAAATTATGCGCTAAACTGTCTTGTTTTATCTGGTAATTACTAGTGTCTAGGACTCTTTTGTAAAATATTCACCGGCTGGGCCTTTAGGGAGCTAGGGGAGCCCAATACAAATACCGGAATGTATTTTTCTTTTGGACAACACCAATATGAATACTCCCTCCGTCTCATATCTATTTACACTCTTATTTTTTTGACACTATTTTATATTAAAATTTGATCGTATATTTAAATAGATATATGAACAATATTATTGTATATGATATTGTTCAATTCATCGTAACGAGTAGTTATTAAATATTAACTTTTCATTTGTCATTATTATTATATGTAGGTAGAGATATTAACGATCAAACATGTTTCTCGAACAGCATGAGAATGATTACTGTGCAAATAGAGATAAGACAGGGGGAGTAATATAGGTTGCCAATAATTACTGAACCAAGAAGAGGGGCTCGTCGACCTGTTTCTTTCGACAAGGCAATTCATTATTTTGTTGAGGAAAAAAAGATAGATGGATCACAGGTGCATGCGGCTACTTGAATAAAATTAGCAGTAGTCAGTTACTAAAAGATTCAAGCAAGCAGATCAAAACAGCACAGCATTCTCTTGTCGAACTAATATGATATTGTATAGCTAAAACAAGCATTACACCAATCTGACAACGGACAATTATTCGAAGTTCTACAGTTACAGTCCAGCATGCAATGTAAGGAAAGGGAAAACTATGAAATGTTTTCTTAGGGTATCTAATTGTTACCAGATGTATAGAAAGGTGGGAACATTTTCTAGTGAAACAATCCCACAATCTAATTTATTTCAGATGATTCCCATAAAAGGAGAAGACCAAAACTATGGAAGAGATGCATCAAATTTGAGATGAAAGGTGATGATATCTTCTTTGATCTCAAGATGTACACCTTTGTTTGAAGAGTTGGTCCTTCTTGGAGATCAAGAAGCAGCCTAGGGTGGGTTGAATGAATGGTTAGGACCATTCGTACATAAGACCTGCAAAATAAGAAACTATTATTCCATCAAAGCAGAAATCATCCCAGTCTCCTCCTCCTAGGAGCGCGAGAATCGCCACTGTCCACATCTGAAATTCTGGAGGCCTCCTGCCTTCTTCTTGAAGATGAAGTGGATAGGGACACTGTTGAATCAATTTCCACAGCAGTGTCTACTGTCTGACTCTCTGAATGTATGACAGCGGCTATGCTTGAGATCGAATCTCTATCATCGACTGGCACAGCTTGCTCCTGATTCCTTTCCACCGGGTTTGTGCGGAAGTATGATTCAACCAATCTTTCAGCAGAGCTCATGGTAGATGTGAGGTGAGAAATATTAGCAGCTTGACTTGAATTTGACCTGCGAAGGAAGATGGATGATGAAACTCTACGGCTTTCCCCAACCTCAGAATTTGTAGGACTGCTCTCTGTCAAGTTGACTACATCATCAGGGGCCATAGCATTGTTCTGCTCTCTGCGTATTCCTCTTGCCGTTAGGAACTGATTGAGCAGCGAAGGATTCACAGGGTTGTTCTGCTCCCTGCGCAATCCCCTAGATGAGAGGAATTGATTGAGCAAGGAATTGGTTCTCTCAGGGGATTCTCCTGGAGGATCAACACTTTGAGTAGGGCCCTGGGACAAATCAAATCTACCATTGAGGAGCCGAATCATTTCATCCATAGAAAGAAGAGGGGGCCTTTGAATAGCTTGCCTGAAGCTCTCAATACGTCGTGCTTGTGGCCTAAGAGGGATCTTCAGACCAGAATCATCCTCAAGGTTTCCAGCCTTCTTTCCACGGCCATAAATTGGGGTAAGATTTTTTGTTGTCACTTCCCCTTTACAAACTGGGCATTCCTTGGCATCAGAATGAATATGCAACCATCTATAGAGACAAGGCCAACAAAACAAATGACCGCAACAAGTAACAACAGGATCCTTGGACTGATCCAAGCATATATTACAATCGAAAAAGCTCCCTGCATCTCCACTCCCCTTGTCATCATCATCCTTCTTCCCCAGATCATCGTCATTTGCAAAGCCATTCTTACTCTCACAAACTTTACTCGTATCAACAGGTCTTTCCTCTGTTGCAATACTCCCTTCACCGTCCTGTAACCCACTCCCACCAATGAGTTCTAATGCCATATTCCTTGCTTCAGGAGGCATTGGCATATGTCTCCAAACCGATCTCCAGCGCCGTCTATGCCTAACTACCTCTCTGAATCGATTGACAGGACCATCCAACCAATCCTCCAAGTTCATAGGGTAGTCAGGTAGCAACCCTGACCCACCCAGAGTTTCTTCACTTGAATGATCAATAGGCCCCAAATTAAGGTCAAGATTCATAGTATTTGACATTTCATCAGCCATTCCAATTCAGCTGTTACAAAACAAAATTTTCTACTTTCTTATCTTATCTCAGCTGCAATGACATCCAAACTATTCAGCAAGTCCCAACAAATCAATCCCAAATCTCTACGGCTTAAAATCAATAATCAGATGATTTCGGATTACCCAAAATCCTTATATAGTCAAGAAAACTCCAAACCCAAAATCTCTTCTGACCCCAATAGAGGTAATTACAAAACAGAAGAAGAGACTACTCAAAAACCAAAATTATTCTGCATCTCAATTGAACCAAAAACAACAAGGGGAAAAACCCAATCTTGATTGGGTCACAGAACCCTAAACTCGGAAGTACAGATTGAACCCTATTTTTCTTCTATTACACAAATTGGTCGGCAAAAAGGCCAAACCAAACACAGATAACCCAAAAACCCAGATGAGACCACACTTCAGCAAAACTAAAAAAGTAAATTAACAACCCAGCATATGCAGCTCTGCAGAGATAAAAAGAGTTATAAAAAGAATGACCTTTGGTAGATGATACGAGAGTTTCATCGTCTGCAGAACGGCAATTAAGAAGTTAGAGCTGAAGATATGAAGGTGAGTATGAGGCTTGAAAATGAGGTTGGGTGTTGTCCATGGGAACAGTGAAAAGGATCTGGGATTACTCTCTCTTCTTGTGCGACTGAATTGGATACAGCTCGAAATAAAGGTAAGAGAAGCAATCAGGTGTAGACGGCTGCATATAATAACGTGAGGTATCTTTGTTTCCACTATTGTGATTGGGTCAATAGGTTCCAACGTAACCTTTAAAAGTCAATGTGGGTCAGCTCAGCGGTTTCCATTCATCTTCTCTCTTTATCAAGATTATTCTTTTTTCTTCGAGAAAATAATAGCGTTGGTACTCATTTTTAAGAGAAATTACATATTTCGTTTATTTTTAAATAAACTATTCCTAATATGTCTTTATCTTGTAATAATATATTATCAATTGATTATCATTTAATTTTAATCGGTGATGATGGTTGAACCCGATGAGTCCAAACATAAAAGCCATTGGATCTAATTCAGCCTAGTAAGGTAAAAAAAAACATTCTATGGATTTGATCGCATTAACAAACGTTAAGGATATCGGAAATAAGTTGAGTTATACACAAATACTAATATGTTTATTAAGGTATAAATACAAGATATTCATACTGGTGGTTGACTTAAGCATCAAAGAGTTTTGCCCTGTGACTTCCAGAGGCTTGTTGCTTGTAGATCACGATCAAGGAATTGAAGGTGCAGCTTGATCGGATTCCAGACACATCAATTGGCACGCCAGGTTGGACTGATTAAGTCAGATATGAGTTTCTTAGTTTATGCCCACTTCTACAGCCACTACATGGCGTAGGAGTAAGAGGTTGAGGATCAAGGGAACATGCGCTGGTGACACAATCCCCATACAAAAGGAAAAAGAAGAGTAATATGGCTAATTCCTCAGTGGCGTACGATGTTAGGCCTAATCTAGTAAATATGTCGACAAGACCTAGTTCGGCTCATATTGTCGAAAGCTCTAGAGCTAAAGTGGCGGGTTTCGTCAAGATGGCCGGAGCCGGAGATCAGTTTGGAGCATGGTGTAGGCAGTAGTAACATGGGTCCTCTGTTAAACCTACCAATTGGTTCACGCGTTGAAATGGATGACCACTTAACGGAAGCCTTTAGTGACTCACACGTCGAGGCCTACGAATGAGTCGTTCAGGAAAATCGGAATATGGGAGAAAGAGTTGTGCATGAGCACAGCCAAATTTGGTGCAGGTAGCACAAATGCGAGCAGCCGCAAGATATCATATTACTCCTCCTTCGATGCCTTCAACATCCATGGAAGTACCAATGAGACCTGTGTCACATCCCATGTTAGGGATTCCATATTCTGGTTATGCAAGGGATTTGAATCAACCACAACCTTCATATCTGGATTACACTCAAGGGATGGTTTATTTAATACCTCATTCGATGCCTGTGATCTCAAAGTCTACCTCCCCCAATCTCGAGCCTGGATATGCGGCAGTATCTTCCCTGGGGTTTCAAGGATACAGTGGCTTAAAAACATAACCCCCTGACATCTTGTCAGTGGCCCTTTGGATTCTATGGGAAAACTCATATGTATCCTGGCACGATGAGACCTTAAACACACTCTGGTTACATGAGTTCTCAACCTATGAACCAGCTTCCTTTTGACGAGGTTCCATGATCTTTGCATCCACATGGGAATTTTCCATTGATAGGGTTAGGATGAGATACTGGAGATTCATTAAGAAGGGAGCTGAATAGATGTATTAGGCCTATAGGACAAGTAGCGAGTTCTCTCTTTAGTCTGTTGATAACATATACTCGATGAGATGTCCAGTGGCCACCGAAAGGGCTCCCAACATATGGTGGAGATTAGGATTCTACAGAGTTTATTCAGAGTTTCCTAAGATTAACATGTAGGCTAATTTGCAGTCTTACAAACCAACTTTTTTGTGAGAGCTTATATTAACCCACTGAGCGCTAGATGAAAAGATAGAATTTATATGTTTGATCTCATGCTCACTACCAACTACTAGAGAGTAGCTAGTGGCAAGTTCGAGTTCGTCCACAGAGATGCTAGAATTCAAAAGTTAACTAATCATAACTCACAACCAGGCATCCCTCCGATTGTGTTTTGGGGATATCTAGTGCTAAAAACATAGATTCCCGGGAGGGGGTTGTCTAAAAACTACTAATCATGCAAAACAAGAGAACAAACTATATTAAGCTAACCTTGGGATATTTGTGTAACATATAAGACATATAAATCTATTAATATAGTTTGTTCTCTTGTCTATTAATATATTTGCGTACCATCTTTCATCCTAGATTCTATCACATATAAGACATATAAATCTAACTCATGTCTATGTCACGTAGTGTGGATGATAATTGACACTTCCTAGTGTCTGTCACATAAAGGTGCCTAAGTCCATTTGAATCCTATCATCACCATCTCCGTAATTATGGAAGGCGCTTCGATCACACCTTTCGATACCACAATTCCTTCCCCATAAGGAAATATATCCTAGGCACTTCACTATGGACGCTTCTTCCTAGGCCAATAAAGGCAAATGACTCAGCATCTCATGATGACTCTAGGGTTGAAACGAAGATGGTCGCTACACTACAACCCTGGTTGCTATAAACTATAATGCGAAATCTATCAGGGTTCGATCCAATCAAGTTAGGCTATGACAATTGGAAAGGTTCTCACGGTCATATATACACTCAAAAATTTGGGACTCACAAACCTACAATATGTCTAACCAGACACTCCCAAGGAGTAAACAAGCCTAGTACGATATATGTCAATATGAAACTACAGTGTATCATAGAATATATACATATATATAACATGAATCTCACAAGAATGTAAAGCTCAAATCAAACATGAATATTCATAAACATAAAAGATAGAAGGATCTATAATCTCACAAAATCATTACCTAGTCATGAATACAAATTAAATCCCTAAGTACTTACACTATTCCATGGATATTGAACCCAATTCAATCCTTGGATTCAATGCCATAGGCATAAACTAGAAAATATTAAAAGATAAGAGAAGAGTTAGTCTCTTTGTCTCTCTACCTACTCTTATAACTAGGAATAGAAAATACAACTAATAAAGTCTCCTTAAACCCTAGTAGACTAGTGCTCCCTATATAGTACGTGAAAATGGGCCTTAGAGAAACCTAAAAAAAAGGGAAACACTAGCATCCATATAGGCATGGCCCGTGCAAAGCACACGAGCTGCAGGCAGTTCCTAGCCAAACTTAGCGTGCAACTTGTGCAATCCGTTGCAGGCCGTAGACTTGAAGGTTCACTTGGCCATCTAAGTGGTGCGGCCCGTACAGATGCACTCTAGCTGTAGACTTAAGTTGAAATCTTTGGCTTTTGATAGCGCTGCCATGCATTTGGCTATGGGGTGCAGACTAGAACTTTAAGTTTTGATCTTGAGAGGGCACGGGCCATGCCAAATGGCACAGCCTGTGCCAGTACTTAGCCGCTTGAGCCATTTGGTTGGCACGCTCAGTGCAAAGGGGGCACGGTTCATGTCATTCTTCTAATTCCTCTAGAATTCAACTATTTTCTTCAACGCATCCTATCTACTACCACAATTAAGCGCATGGCCTTTGGTCTTCTACCATCCTTGCGAATGGCCTTCAAATATCTTCTACCATTCTTGCAAATGACCTTCACTAATCTACTCTAAAGTGCTTACGAGCTATCTATAATGAAACTCACAAAATATGATCTAGATACTTGTAAGGACATAGAATTGATTAGATCTAAATAATCCACAAAATGAGGGATTTAGATAAGAAAACCAACAAAGGCTATCTAAACCCCTTGTCATGTAAACCTACTTAAACCTAGAAATCAACCATAGAAACATTGCTAAAAGATGTGCTAAATGCATTAGGACAAGCATGCTTCTAGAGGCACATCAATTCCCCCACACTTAAACTTTTACTCATCCTCGAGTAAACAAGAACGAGCAAAGATCCAAGCAAAACATAGAATGCAAAGAATTCCCCAAGACATTAAACATTTATTCCTATACTACCATACTTCCCCCCAAAAACATAAGGATCTCACAACTCTCACATCCCAAAGAAACTAAGACAATCTATCCAACCAACAAACCAACTCAAAGGTGAAGTTAACAAAATATGAATGTTTGAAGCTAAGTTACTCTAC
Organism: Rubia occidens; assembly: GCA_032360425.1. Lineage (NCBI taxonomy): Eukaryota > Viridiplantae > Streptophyta > Magnoliopsida > Gentianales > Rubiaceae > Rubia > Rubia occidens. The sequence goes on from JAUOBV010000001.1 coordinate 10,722,441, forward strand.
CAAAAGAACTACCAGAGGATAAGCAAATAGAAGCATAGGATAATTTCTCAATTTCTCTCATTTTCCCTTTGAGCCCTTTCGGGTTTTCATCCTAGCATCCCACAATTTTTTTTCTTTTCAAAACTCACTTCTCACCTTTTACCACAACATTTGACCTCTCACTTTTTTATAGTTTTTTCATCCTATCTGGGTATTTGTTTTTTTAAAAAATCATTTTTTATGTAACACAAAATGCCCTAAAGGTTAGATTCATACTACAATGAGAATAAGAAGAAAAAACTATTACCACCAAGTGTTCCAACATCCCAAACTACTACAAAAGGTGCCCTCACACTTATAAAACAAGTTTTCAAAAGAAACAAAATAAAATAAGTTTTAAAAACAACAAGGGAAAGAAAAAGGGGAAAATAGTCATCATCCAAATCCAAATAGAAGAAGCATAAAAAGATAGAAGCAAAAGAGCCATAATTAAGGTGTTTAAACTCCCTTCCCTAAACGTAGTTCATGAATTTTCCCCAAAGAACGTTACCAAGATAGAAAAAGGGTTGGAATTATCCAAACTTCCACGACGTCGCTCGCAACGCCTGGCTCCATGCCCTTGCTCGTATGGCTTCTGATGAGGCTGATCATCTCTAATGCCCATAGCTCTCATTCGATTAGTGATCTCCTACATGACATGGTGAAGTAAGCCCATATTCATCCTCATCTACTATAGCTACTCGTCCACCCCGTCAAACTTGTAAGCCGTCTCATCCATATGATAGTCAATCCTATCACTGAGATTGCTTACATCCTAATGGACCCCGAAGATGGAATGCCCCAAGACTGCATCCAATATGGCACATGCTGTGGTGGTTAGCCCCATGGGTCGTATGATGAAGTGGACTATCAAAACCATGATGAACCATGCTCCCAGAATGGGTTATACAGAGGATGCTTCCAGGAGGGATGCTTATGCTGGGAGGGAATGAAGATGCTTTGTCTCAAAGACTCAAACTCTGGTGGCCCATGATTGCTCTGCCTACTTGACTCCCCAAAATAATATGTGTGGTGGAAGATGTTGTGCATGTGTGGCTGTGTCTCTTGAGAACCCTGAGAACTCTGTTGATGTGTACCTTTATGCATGCATTAGCCGATGCATTTGACATATTTATTATCATCTATTTTTGGTTTATTTCTAGTTTTAGTTAGGTTTATGCAACAAAGGGTTTAGACGGACATTATTAGTTTTCTTGTCTAATCCCAAGTTTTGTAGGCTTAAATGAAGCTAATGGACACTTTGTATTCACGGGAAACTAGATATTCTTGTTTGATCTTATTAGTAGGTTGCTCATGAGTAATTTTTCACATAGAAGGCCATCCTTAAATGAGGTAGAACATATCGAAGGCCACAGAATCTAAAGCCACTTGCAAGAATGGTAGTAGATTGAAGGCCACAGAATCTAAAGCGCGTTAGTAGATGGAATTGAGCCCGAAAAAGGCGGATTCGAAGTTCAATAAGGCCAAGAAAAAAAGGAGAAATTTTAGTCAGAGATTTGCATGGAGTTCTGGGAACGATCCGAGAAGAATCATTCCTTTGGGTTGAAACTATTGGATTCGTCTTCTCGAGCTCTATAATATCGACTATAAGAACTCTCAAATCGGATCAAAAGTTTATCCATAGCAGAGCAAACAAATCAGCAGGCTAACTGGCCGCCATGGTCCATGCACAAGGCAAAAAATATTTGCGTCATGGCCCGTGTAAAGTGGCTTGCACGACCTGTGAAAATTTACACAGGTCGTGCACGTCCATGCGGGACATTGCACAAGGGGTCCAAATTCACTTCCAAACGGCTAAGTATAGGCATTAGCAGCTCCATTTTACATGTCTGGTACCGTTCCAAGTCCCAAAAGTCAAGACTAGCCCATGGGGTGTGAAGAATAGCACTGGTCGTGCCATTTTTCAGAGAAAAAAACCTTTAGCAGATGAGCCACGCTAAATGAGAGGAGGCACGAGCCCATAGCCCGTTCAGGTTTGTGCGTCCCACCTTGCATGAGGCTGCATTGACCGTGCCATGGTGCACATGCCGTTTTACACGAACTGTGTTATTCGGCCCTGGCCATGAAAATTGCGGCTGCTAAGGTTTGTTTTACCATTTTGGGCTTTTTTCATGGCTCAATTCCCAACTACTATATATATGAACCTTTTTTTACTAGGGTTCAAGTTAATGCCCATTTTTCATCTTCAAGGGTAGGCTAGAGAGATAAAATACCCTTCATTCTCTCTAGGTTCTTTTTCTTTCTTCTCTTTAATTTTATTTTGCCCAAAAGTGTTGAATCCAATAAAATAATTGGGTTCAATGCTTAGGGAGTAGTTAATTAACTTGAGGATTATATTTTTATTCATATATTAATGCTTATTTTGTGAGATTTCTTAAATTTACCTATTTCTATATGTTTTGTGCCTTGTTAGGCCTAGGGAGAAGCATTTGTGGTGTAATGCCCGGGATGTTATCGTGAGACTCAGATCTGAACGGCAGGAAAGCCCATTGTTGCACTCCCCCAATTACGGAGGCGGTGCCAATGGAAAATTACATGCACACCCTACGTGATGGGTATGGGAAGGTGTTGACCATCGACCACACCACGTGTCACAAACACAAAAATAGGATCATAGTTCTTGTATATGATTAAATCAAGGATCAAAATGACATTAATCATGTTTCACATATATTACCAAAGTGCTAGTTTAGATAGTTTATTCTCGTAATAAATTGCATGCTTGTAGTTTTAGTAAAACCTCTCAATGCTTGTTTACCAACACTGATTATTCCTAACACGTGGTCGGATTGATGAATCAATCATGGTTGTGTGTAGTTGATTATTAGAATCCTAACATCTCTGTGGACGACCTTAGTACTTGCCACTATCTTCCAATCTTGGTAGTATAGTAGTAGGAATGGGAGCGACGATACAAATTTCATCTTTGACCCTTAATACTCTAGCCTTTTCTCGATTTAGTAAATATCCCATGGTTTATTAAAGCGATCAGGACGGGGTGGGTCATCTGCCCTGCAGAATGGTAATGCTACTCCTCTATATCAATCGGGTTATGAAAGGCAGTGGTACAAACTGCTTCTCAAATTGAGGAGGCTGCATAAAATGATGGTCAATGGGAGGTGGCTATGCTAGTTGGTGGTGGAACTGATCCTCAGCCATGGGAACTCTGTCATCCTCCTTATCCTGCTCATCATCCTGCTCAACGGAATGATCTCCAACAACAACTCTCGCACCCTGTTCAGGCTGTATAAAGAGATCCCGAAGGGTTAATGACGATATGAATTTGGTCCTTGCAGGTTGGGGAACTCTCATAACGCTGGCGCCTTTGTAGATCCACTGGATTTGCCCAACCTCCACCTGAATCATCGTAACCTCTACTAAAGACCCAAAGGGAAGGGTGGAGGGGG
>JAUOBV010000001.1:10816632-10834390 GCA_032360425.1 Rubia occidens
TTGTTGAATCACAAAATTGGCAATGCCAAACTTCAATTGAATAATATACAATTGCAACTTTGTGATTAGGGCATGTATGGATGAATGGAAGGGCATCGAAAGTCAACATTTCCCACCATTACACAATTTTAGAAAATTACACAGTGACTCAAAATTGTGTTTCCCTATTATCCATCTCTCCAAAATATATTAGTTTTCTTATTCTTACCTAAAAATAATATATTAAATAGTATATATTTTTGGTGAGTGGTTAGAAAGCGCTAGAGATGTTCTAAAGTAATTTAGAGTTATGAGTAAAGTTTTTAGTTTTTGCACTTAGGTCCCTCCAAGAAATTTGGAATTGTTGAATCATGAAATTGGCGATGCCCAAATTCAGTTGAATAATATACAATTGCGCTTTTCCGATTTGGGCATGATTGGGTGAATAGAAGGGCATCGAAAGTCAACATTGACTACTTGTACACAATTTTGGAAAATTACATTGTGGACCTAAATTGTGTTTCCGCATTATCCATTGCTCCAAAATAAAATAATTTTGTTATTCTTACCTAAATATTAAAAATATTAAATAATATATATTTTCTGTGAATTGTGGGAAGGCGCTAGCAGATGTTCCAAAGTAACTTAGAGTTGATTACTTAGAAGTAAGGAAGAGAACTTGGAAAGGATTACGGATATGTTCTTTGTGCCCGATCGATGATAAATATTCTACTAAGGTTTGGAAAATAAACAAGGGTGTATAGGAAAGCACCATGTTCGAGCGGATTTCAATTTGGAGTCACGAATAATTTTTTTACCTTTTGCACTTAGGTCCCTACAATAAATTTTGAATTGTCGAATCAAGAAAATGGTGATGCCTAAATTCAACTGAATAATATACGATTAATACTTTGCGATTTGGGCATGTATGGGTGAATGGAAGGGAATCGAAAGTCAACATTGACTACTTTTACTCAATCTTAGAAAATTACACCATGGCCAAATATTGTGTTTCCCCATTATCCATTGTTCCAAAATAAAATATTTTTGTTATTCTTTCCTAAAATAAAAATGTTAAATTATATAAATTTTTGGTGAATTGTGGGAAAGCGCTAGCAGATGTTCCAAACTAGTTTTGAGTTCATTGCATGTAATTAAGGAAGAGAAATCAGAAAGGATTATTGATATCTTCTTGTGCCAGATCGATAATAAATATGCCGCTAAGGATTTGGAAAATATAATAAGGGTGTATAGGGCAGCACCACGTTCGAGCGGATTTCAATTTCGAGTTACGGGTAAATTTTTTAGTTTTTGTACTTAGGTGCTCCAAGAAATTTTGAATTGCCGATTCAAAAATTCAATTGAATAATATACGATTGCGAGTTTGTGATTAGGTCATGTATGGGTGAACGGAAGGGCATCGAAAGTCAACATTGCCTACCCGTACACAATTTTGTAAAATTACTCCGTGGCCTAAAATTGTGTTTCCCATTATCCATCGCTCCAAAATACATTATTTTTGTTATTCTTACCTAAAAATATTAAATAATATATTTTTGGTGTATTGTGGGAAAGTGCTAGCAGATGTTCCAAATTAATTTTGAGTTGATTGCTTATTAGTAAGGAAGAGAAATAAAAGGATTACGGATATGTTGTGCCCAATCGATGATAAATATTCCGGTAAGGATTTGGAAAATATAATAAGGGTGTAGAGGGAAGCACCACGTTCGAGAGATTTCAATTTGGAGTTACGAGTAAAGTTTTTACTTCTTGCACTAGGGTCATTCCGAGAAATTTGGAATTGTCGAATCACGAAATTGGCAATGCCAAAATTCAATTGAATGATATACAATTGCAACTTTGTGATTAGGGCATGTATGGATGAATGGAGGGGCATCGAAAGTCAACATTTCCCACCATTACACAATTTTAGAAAATTACACAGTGGCCCAAAATTGTGTTTCCATGTTATCCATATCTCCAAAATATATTAGTTTTGTTATTCTTACCTAAAAATAAAAATATGAAATAATATATATTTCTGGTGAATTGTGGGAAAGTGCTAGCAGTTGTTCCAAATAACTTAGAGTTGATTACATAAAACTAAGGAAGAGAAATCAGAAAGGATTATGGATATGTTCTTGAGCCCAATCGATGATAAATATTCCGCTAAGGAGTTTGAAAATAAAATCAGGGTGTATTGGGAAGCACCACGTTCGAGCGGAGTTCAATTCGGAGTTACGAGTAAATTTTTTACTTTTTGCTCTTAGGTCCCTCTGAGAAATTTGGAATTGTCGAATCACGAAATTGGCGATGGCAAAATTCAATTGAATAATACACGATTGCAGCTTTGCGATTGGGGCAGGTATGGGTGAATGGAAGGACATCGAAAGTCAACATTGCCTACCCGTACACAATTTTGGAAAATTACACCGTGGCTCAAAATTGTGTTTCCCCATTACCCATTGCTCCAAAATACATTATATTTGGTATTCTTATCTAAAAATAAAAATATTAAATAAAATAATTTTTTGGTGAATTGTGGGAAAGCGCTAGCAGATACTCCAAAGTAATATAAGTTGATTACATAGAAGTAAGGAAGAGAAATCAGAAAGTATTATGGATATGTTCTTGTTCCCTATCGATGATAAATATTCCGCTAAGGATTTTGAAAATAAATATGGGTGTATAGGGAAGGACCACGTGCGAGCGGATTTCAATTTGGAGTTATGAGTAAAATTTTTACCTTTTGCTCTTAGGTCACTCTGAGATATTTGGAATTGTCGAATCACGAAATTGGCGATGTCAAATTTCAATGGAATAATATAAGATTGCGACTTTCCGTTTAGGGCATGTATGGGTGAATGGAAGGGCATTGAAAGTCAACATTGCCTACCCTTACAAAGTTCTGGAAAATTACACCTTGGCCCAAAATTGTGTTTCACCATTACCCATCGCTCCAAAATACATTATTTTTGTTTTACTTACCTAAAAATAATAATATTAAATAAAAAATATTTTTTGTGAATTGTGGAAAGCGCTACAGTTGTTTTAAAGTAACATAGAGTTGATTAGAAAGAAGTAAGGAAGAGAAATCAGAAAGGATTATGGATATGTTCTTGTGCCCGCTCGATAATAAATATTCCGCTAAGGATTTGAAAAATAAAATAAGGGTTTATTAGGAAGCACCACGTTTGAGCGGATTTCAATTTGGAGTTACTAGTAAAAATTTTAATTTTGGCTCTCAGGTCCCTCTGAGAAATTTGGAATTCCAATCCCGAAATTGGCGATGCCAAAATTCAATTGAATAATATATGATTGCGACTTTGCGATTTGGGCATGTATGAGTGAATGGAAGGGCCTCGAAAGTTAACATTAATTACTAGTACACAATTTTAGAAAATTACATAGTGACCCAAATTTTTTTTCCCAATTATCCATTGGTTCAAAATACATAATTTTTTTTAATTCTTACCTAAATATAAAATATTAATAATATATTTTTGGTGAATTTGCAAAAGCGCTAGTAGATGTTCTAGAGTTACTTAGAGTTGATTACATAAAAGTAATGAAGAGAAATCGGAAAGGATTACGGATATATTCTTGTACCCAATCGATGATAAATATTCCTTTACTGATTTGGAAATTTAAATAGGGGTGTATAGGGAAGCACCACATTTGAGCAGATTTCATTTAGGAGTTACGAGTAAAGTTTTTTACTTTTTGAACTTAGGTCCCTCCAGGAAATTTGAAATTGTAGAATCACAAAATTGGCGACGCCAAAATTCAATTGAACAATATACAATTGCTACTTTGGAATTTGGGCATGTATGGGTGCATGGAAGGACCTCGAAAGTCAACATTGATTACTAGTACACAATTTTGAAAAATTACACTGTGGCCCAAAATTATTTTCCCTATTATCCATTGCTCCAAAATACATGATTTTTGTTGTTCTTAACTAAATATAAAAATACTAAATAATATATTTTTGGTGAATTGTGGGAAAGCGCTAGTAGATGTTCTAGAGTTACTTAGAGTTGATTACATTGAAGTATGGAAGAGAAATCAGAAAATATTACGGATATGTTCTTGTGTCTGATCGATGATAAATATTCCGTTACAGATTTAAAAATTAAAATGGAGGTGTATAAGGAAGTACCACATTCGAGCATATTTCATTTTGGAGTTATGGGTAAAGTTTTAATTTTTTGCACTTAGATCCCTTCAAGAAATTTGGAATCATCGAATCACAAAATTAGTTATGCCAAAATTTAATTGAATAATATACGACTGCGACTTTGCAATTTGGGCATGTATAGGTTAATGGAAGAGACTCAAAAGTCAACATTTATTATTAGTACACAATTTTGAAAAATTACACTGTGCCCCAAAATTATTTTTCCCAATTATCCATTGCTCCAAAATACATGATTTTTGTCATTCAAACATTTATATTCTTATTATTCAAACAAAATTTTTTTAAAAAATTGCCGATTTTTAAAAAATTTTGGCTGGAAGATTGTAATTTTCAAATATTTAAAATTGGTTTTGGCACCGGTTTTTAAAAAACTGGTGCTAAATACTTTTAAAACTCCGTGGTTAATTGTTAATTAATTAAAGTCAAACATTTTTATTTGTATTTATATATACTTAATCAATTAAGTGTTGGATGTTAATTAGTTTCGAGTCAAATATTTTTATTTGTATTTATATATACTAAATCAATTAAGAGTTGGACGTTAATTAGTTAACGCAAATATTTTTATTCTTATTTATTTATATTAGCTCAGTAAAGGTTGATCATTGATTAATTTAAATCAACCTAGTTATTAGTTTTTTTAAATTTTAGGGATTTTTTATGTATCCCTATACATGTAATATAAAATAAAAAGTTACATCAAAATATGACTGTATTTTTAGTAGTACAAGTGTTCCAAATATATCGCCTCCACACCCCCGTGTCGACCTTTTTTGGCCGGATTTGAACTTCATAATTGAGTTTGTAATTAAGAATATATATATGATTAAATATAAAGGATTAGATTATTAGAGTAAACAAAATGTTTAAAGTGATAATCTATCCTATTAAGAGGGATATTCGATGTTTTGATGGCTTGATCATATAACTGTTGTGATTGTTGTTGTGAAGAGTAGAGAGTGCTTAGTCTCCATTCCTTTACAGTGTTTCGGTATGAAAACATCAGCAGGAGTTGCATTAAAACATGATATATAAACCAGCAAAATGGAAAGTATTGTAAGAGTTTAGCACAGAATGTAGCCGCGTTTGAGAATTGTGTTTTAAGGATTCTTCCAAGTGATATGAGTTGAGTTGCCTGCAACCTTTAGGAACACCTTTCCAGGCATGCCAAATCTGCAAAAGTTGAGCAACTATATTAGCAGTATCCATCCAAGGAATGTGGCAAATTGATCCTTAGATCTGGTGTTTCATTTCTATCAAGCATTAAGAGACACTTTGCTTTCCAAGATAAATCCCTTTTGACAAGGATTTTTCCTCATTCCTCACAAAAGCCTTCATTGCAATAACATCTGCACCTTGTTGCCTCTCTAGGGATATATGATATAAAAAGTGTGCATCAAAATATGGCACTAAAATGAAAAAATAAAACATCACTATTAAATTATAAAAAAAATCATTTCACACTATTAAAAATTTAGGATACATTAAATTGAATAAAATATCTTAAAAAAGGAAACATCAATATTAACTTTTAAAACGACACACTGAAAAACTAAAACATCAGTTAAAATGAAAGTATAAATTAAAATAAAAAATAAAGATGATAAAATATCGTTAACTAGTTTTAAAATGTATTAAATGTCAAAATTTAAAATGTAAACACAACTTTTGACATTTAAAGATCAATAATGATAAAGAGAGTGAAAATTTACAGTGAAATCACACAGTGGCTGATGTGGCAATAATGAAAAGACAAATGTATCCATAATTAGTTACAATTATTTAGGAAGATGATTAATGATTTAGTCTTTTACTAACACCACATTATTCACTATAAGTTTCACTATGAATTTTCACTCTGCCTGTCAGTGTGCTTTGCCCAGATTGGCCATATACTTGCTAACAATACTAACAGTTTGTGAGATATCAGGACGAGTACAAACCATTGCATACATAATACTTCCAGCTGCATTTGAATAAGGAACTCTAGCCATATAATCTTCTTCTTCCTCTGTTTTTTGTGATTGGGCTGCAGATAGCCAGGAATGGCTACCAAGAGGAGTGCTAACTGGTTTTTCATCATGCATGCCAAATCTCTCCAAAACTTTCTTAAGGTAACTCTTCTGGGTTAGGAAAAATTTTCCAACTCCTCGATCTCTTCTTATCTTCATACCAAGAATATTTTTAACTGCACCCAAACCTTTCATCTCAAATTAACTATTCAACAAGGCCTTCAATTCATGAATTTATGCAATATTCTTATCCGCAATGATCATGTCATCAACATATAATAGAAAATAAATGAATGAGTTATCTTGTAACTTCCAGAAGTAAACACAACTATCATACATGCTCATGGAGAAACCATGACTCAATATAAATGAATCAAACCTCTTATACCATTGTCTTAAAGACTGCTTTAATTCATACAAGGATTTCTTCAACAAGCAAACCGGGTCTTCCTTACCTTGAACTTCAAAACCTTCAGGTTGACTCATATAGATATGCTCATCTAATTCTCCATGCAAGAAAGTTTTCTTCCATCTAGCTGTTCTAACTCCAATTGAAACATGAAAACCAAAGCAAGCAATACACGAATAGAGCTATGTTTCACAACAGGTGAGAAAACATCATTGAAATCTACACCTTGTAACTGGTTGTAGCTCTTTGCTACCAATCGTGCTTTGTACCCTTGCATTATCAACACATGAAGTATCTTCCTTTATCTTTAAGCCAACGATTTTCTTTCCTTTTTGTGGTATCACAAGATCTCATGTTCCATTCTTGTGCAAATATTACATGTCTTCATCCATAGTCGCCAACCACTTATCTTAATCAAAATACCCAACATGCATTAGCTCTCCCTGAAAAGGAGGTGATCTAGTCGCATCTTCCAGTACATCTACCTTGTTACGACTTCACTCCAGTCACTAGCCCTACCTTTGGCATCCCCCTCCCACATGAAAATGCCTTTGAATATATGGACGGATCCTCATCTTCACCTGTTTCCTGTACCACTGATAAAGCATATGCAACCAAATTTTCATACGTCAATGGTGGTCGAATGGCTCGCCTAGGTTTACTCTATCAATGGAATAATCCTTATCTCCAGGTTGATCATAAAAAAGTTCATGATTAGATTCTTGAACTTATTCTTGGGTTGGGTTTCTCCTTGAAGAACAATGATCTCTAAATCCATCTGCTTTTAGGCACTATCTTTTTATCTGAATCACAAGGATTACAAGACTCTTTTCCTGGATGTAACATATAAGATTCATCAAATATAACGTCTCTACTAATTACAAACTAGGTTGATTTGGGATCGAGATACCACAATCTATATCCTTTCACCCTTGAAGCATAACCTAGGAAAATACATTTCTTAGCCTTAGGCTCTAGCTTTCCCTCGTTAACGTGCATATATACTGGACACCCAAATATTGTTAAATTAGAGTAATCAGTAGCATTACCTGACCAAACTTCCTCCAGATTCTGGAAATCAAGAGGTGCACCTGGAGAGTGGTTGACGATGTGACAAGCCTAGAGATGGCTTCTGCCAAAAAGTCTAATGTCAACTTGCCATTTGAGATCATGCACCTAGCTCTTTCCAAAAGAGTTCGATTCATCCACTCAGTTACACCATTTTATTGAGGCGTCATTCTAACAGTGCGGTGTCGAGCTATTATTTCATTCTTGCAGAACTCACTGAATTCATTTCCACAAAATTCTAACCCATTATCTATCCACAATCCTTTTTTTTCCTGTTTGTTTTTCAATAAAAGTCTTCCATTCTTTAAATGTCAGAAAAATATCACTTTTAAACTTCAAAAAATATACCCAAACTTTTCTTGAATAATCATCAATAAAAATAAGCATATATCTTGCACCACCCTTGGAAGGAACACGAGAGGGCTCCAAAGATCAGAATGAATGTAATCCAAAGTACCTTTTGTTTTATGAACTGTTGGTGAACGAAAGCTAACTCTTTTTTGCTTTCCAAAAATACAATGTTCACAAAATTCCAACTTACCAGTACTTTGACCACAAAGTAGACCTCTCTTGCTTAACAATGTTAAGCCTTTCTCGCCCATATGTCCTAACCGCATACTCATATGCCACAACTTGGTGATGTCCTCATATGAGGAAGTTGAGACGGCCACTGCCCTAGTAACTGTAGATCCCTGCAAAACATACAAAGTGCTAACTCCGCAAGCCTTCATTAGCACAAGAGCACCTTTACATATTTTCAGAATTCCAGCATCACCTGAATATCTCTATCTGAGAGCATCAAGAGTGACAGGAGAGATGAGATTTTTCCTTAAGTCAAGGACATGCCTAACATTAGTGAGTATCCTAGTAATGTCATCGTACATTTTGATTTGAATTGTTCCTTTACCAACAAATTTACATGAAACATTATTACCCATTAAAACAATTCCACCACCCTATTCTTCATAAGTGGATAAACACCTCTATCATAACTCATCTGGTAAGAACAACCGAATCTAAGAGCCACTCACTAGAAGACCTTGATTTGTTATCCATGGCCACAAATATGATTCCATCACTCTCACCTTCTGCTACAATAGCTTCACAAGCATTGCTACTATTCTGCTCATTTATATATTTTTCATTATTTTTCAATTTAAAATAGTCAGCCTTAATGTGCCTTTTTTCTTGCAATGGATTGGGAAAATTGAATCCAAACATTTCTTGCCAAAAACCCTAATGGTTGAACCCCAATAATCAAATAAATAATGCTTCAAGTTGGTAAGCAGGTGATAAGAATAGTGTTGCAATTTAATACTTTGCAAGCTTGTGTTATCCTCCAAATAAGTGAATGTTCATGGATAATTGGGTGAATACCATTATTTCTTCACACATCAAGTACTGGAAATGAAACATCAAGTATGGTAGTAAAATCCCGCGCATTGCGCGAAAATGAGGAAAATAATTGATTCGCAATTTTTTCCGAATCGGATTCTTAACCCACAAGATTCTTATGACTCGGAATCATTAATTCTCCAATTATTTATGCCTAGCACCCCCAAAAATTATTATATGTACCCAAATCCCTCCTTTATCTCTCTAACTTTCTTAAATTATATTTGGAACCCCATCTCTAATTAAACTTCATAATATTGCACATTAAATCTTGGTTTCATTGTGACACGGTGTCGCACAAGGCTTTGTTAAAAAAAACAAAAATAGTACTCCCTCTGTCCCAATTCAAACTGAACACTTTTTGGTCAACTTTCTCAAAACACATTTGACCATAAATATCAAACAGTATATAGATACAAATATCATTATGTGAGATATCATTGGATTCCCTGCATGATGTATTTTCTAACATCAAATTTTAATACACCATTATTATACATAAATAAAGTTATCGATGGTCAAATATGGTATGAGAAAGTTGATCAAAAAGTGTGCAGTTTGAATTGAGACAGAGGGAGTGTGTAACAACTAGCTTGAAATATACATTGCCATTGTAACAGCACAATCTTCCACAGTATTTTAAGTTTATATTAGAGTGTAGTTTTTGTAAATTATCCAATATGAAAAGTAAAATTTACGTCCATTAGAGATATTACAAATATTTTAAAAGGCGTTTCCGTGAATTAAATAAAGAATTTATTAAAATTCCTTTTCACTTTATATATTTTCACATTCCTTATATATTTTCACTTTCATTACTCGGTATTCAATACAATTCAAATACTTCCAAAGTAAAGTCAAATGAAAATTTGTGAATTCGGCCTTGATTCAGTGATTAAAACACCATTTTTATAATAGAGAGATTCAACATTCTAGTCACACCCCTAGTAAGAATTGTGAATTTTAGAGCAATTTCTTACTAGGGATTACCTAGTTTTGTGAGACTATGTCAGTGGTCTTGTGCTTGTAGGTGGTCCACGACTGTGAGATTGTGGTTGTTCCGACTTCGGGTTGGTGGCGACACTTCGATTTTCTTCCATCATTTTCCCTACAGATGCAATCTGCAAAAAAAAAAATCATTAAAAAAATTTAAAATTATTTTAAAATGCAAAACATAATATGATCATCGAAATAAAAATCATAAACATCAGCTAAAACTAGAAAAATATCAACTAAAAATCATAAAACGTCGACTATAAAATTGTAGCAAAAAATATGTTAAAAAATAAATAAAAATCAAGAAAAATGGAAAAACATCAACTACAACTAAAAATCATAAACTTCATAAATTGAAAATCATAAAAACATCAACATAACTTAAATTATCATTAAAAAAAATACAAACATCAACCTATGTCACCCAAAAGTTATAAACATCAACTCCTATCACCTAAGCCTCACCCGGAAAATGAAAAATATCAACATGAGAGGAAAAATAAAATCTACAAATATCAACTCATGTCACCCAAAAAAAGTACAAAATATCAACTCATATCAACTAAATCTCACACGAAAAATGAAAAACATAAACATGAGAGGGGGAAAAAACTAACGTCAAAGTCCATGGTACTAAACACTGGATTAAAGAACCATTGCTGAATATTCTCTTGGTCAAATAATAATAAACCTCAGCATGTCTTTGGAAAAAATAAAACACGAAATTAAACCTCACCGCTCACGAGCAAAAGTTCAGTCACCGTCCACCTACAAAGTCATTAATCTCGCGCGTGGTTGCACGCGCAAGTCATTCTGTCTATTCGGTCACATGCATCTCACATGTCGCGTGCATCTCAACACCGTTCTTCTTCAGCTTCGTTGCTAATCTGTCACTGTCACCTCATCCCCTTGCTGTCGACGTTGCTTCGTCACCTCACTGTCGCCATTGTCGTGGCCTCGTCGCCTCATCACCGTCACCATCGTCTCGTCGTTTCATCGTCGCCGCCGCCTCGTCGTCTTGTCATTGCCATTCGACTCTGCAAACCCTAGTGCCTTCGCCTTGTCGTCTTGTCATTGGCATTCGACTCTACAAACCTTTGCGTCTTTGGATTCATCAAATCGAACAGCGGCGTCGCCTCATATGCGTCGGAGGTGCATCCTTCAATCGAGGTTGCGTCGGGATTCTCAAATAGAAAAGAGATTGCATCGGAAGTGTCACAACAGCGCTGGAAAACGGAGATCTCATCGGTGGAATCGAGCCAGAGGACAGAGGAGATCGACGGAGGCGCCAAAAATCTGGTAGAAATCCGCCTGAAATTCGACGGCAACCGTCGTCCGATTGCAGTTTCCGATCAGTTGCAGAATAAAAATGAAAATAAAAATTTTGTAATGTATATAATATTTGATAATTACACAATAGATCCCTAGATTTATTAGCATATTTTAAAAAAAAACTTTATCCCAAATGAAATTTACAATAGTTGCACAATAAACCTTGACCTATGTGGTTTAAAACAAACCTTTGTAATAAAAAAAAGTCAAAGGAAATATTAAAGAGACAAAACAAAATAAATAAGAGAGAAGGCCATTTATCGGTTTCAATTTTTACAAATTTTAAATAAATGCGAAAAAAGAGAGGGGGAAATGAATTTCCTTCAGCTCCGAAGTTCCACTGTTCAGAAGAAACCATGGCTTCATTTTCCAGACTCGAAGTAGAACCACACTTCATCAGAGTATTCTGTCGCCGCGAATTTCCATTATTGAGGTACGATTACAACTTACAATCCCTTCAGGAAGCTCAATTTTTTATCGCGCCTAAGATTTATGCTGTTCATGTGAACTTTTGTTTAAAGATAGCATGGAACATTGAATATGAAGGTAGGATGTGGGGTGGGGAAATGGACAGACCGTCTTGAATGGAATATTTTTTGGTGGATTAGGTTGCATTTTTATTGAATAAATGAAAAACCAAAAGAAAATCTTAGTGTTATTAGTCTAGTATCTTATAAGATAGGAAGAAAAAAAGATTAAGACCTGAACTCCAGAGCAAATTGTATACATGATCCGCAATCATTACCCAGTTTCCAGTTTCCAGTGACATGAACATTTGTAGAATATCTCTTTCATAGATTGGGACTAAAAAGAGAAGAAAATAAACTGGCCACTATTAGAGAGAGGGAGGAATTATTACTTTCATAACATGATCCATCCGTCCCAAAGCGTCGTTTACACTTTTATTTTTAAGGTTTTCAGGACATATGTTTGACCACTAATATCTTAAATTATGTAAAATTAAAAGTTACAAAAATGCATTTAGAAAATATAAAAAATTATTAACATTGAAATTTAGAATATATATTTTGACGAATATGATTGTATCTCGCAGTATAAGATTACTACATGGATTTTGTGATCTAAGTTTACCAATTTGATGCATCAGTTTCTAATTAAGAATGCAGAGGGAGTTGACTTTAATATCCAGTCTGTCTAAGAATGCATAGAAGATGAACTAATTCCCCTTGCAACAATCATATCCATCTAGGTCACTTCCTCTTCAGTTCCTTTCTTGAATCCAATCACCTCCGTTCTTGAGCTGCTGGGTAAGATCCATTACCATTTCTATTCTAATGATTGTATTTTGGTTTATGCCATGAGTTTGTTCTACTATTTTACCATCTAAACCTAGCATGGTGGTATATTTTCTTTTTTTTCTTGAGATTTATGCCATTATTGCTTTTCTTTAAACAGCATCATGTTGCTATGTTTATGTTTTTTTCTCCTAGTTTAAAGATCCATTAGGACGGTTATTGTTAGGATTATATTTCTGTTTGTTCCATCAAATATTTTTGTTCTTTTTCTTTCACAAGCATGGTGCTATATTTGTTTTTTGTTTCCTTAGGATCTGTCCTTACTTGTGCTGAAATTTTGGTTTATGCAATGATCCCTTTTTATTGTATAATTTGTATCTTAACTAGCACGGTTCTATGTTTGTTTTTTGAATTATTTCTTTTTTCTTCTTTTTCAGTCCCTTCATTATTATTTGGGATCTAGTGAAGATTCGGGTTTCCAGCTGAATCCTCGAGCATTTGATTGGCGCTTAGATATGGAGATGGCTTCCCGAATGATTACTATAATTCGTTCTACCTTGGATGATCTGCAGTCAGTGAGGGAAGCCTATTTTGAATATGTAGAACAGATATCGATCAGGATTGTAAAGCACAAGCTAAGGGGTCTCATAACATCTCTTCTTTGTTCAGCAAGGTTGGATAACAACGATAGTACTTGCAGAAGTCCACGATCTCAGAAAGATAAATTAGAGGAAACGCAAAAAAGAATGAAAATAGGTCTAGAATCTCTTCTGGTAAGGTTTGAAGATGTTTGCAAAGTCGTTGGCAATAATGAATTTGATGAATCTTTAGTCGAGATGCAATCTCTTGAGGAAGAAGTAGAAGAATGGTACACCAGTTTGTCGGACTACTTGCAGCAATCATGTCCATCTGTATTGGCCACGGCCAATCAAGTTACAGCTATCTTTGATTCTGTTCTTGTGAATCTAGATAATTTTCTAAGCTTCCACATAGCTAATGTTGGAGCTCTTGTAGAACCAATAGAAGCCTTGAAGGACAACATTGCATTCTTGAGAAATTTTATCTGTTTTGCCACTCTTCTCTGCACTGGAAACACGGAGCTTCAACATTTGTTGACTCACAGTGATGCCCTCGCCACCAGTGCAGCGCATTTAACTGTGCATCTCTTTTCATCAAGTCACTATAACTTTGAAGTTTTATATGAGGATGTTGAAGATGCAAGGGAAAACTTCCCTTCTGATGGAATGAAGTCAATGATTTCTGCATTTTCGCTGAAGATTAATCTTGTTGACAATTATGATTTATATGAGACTTACAGTCGAGCACTGGCAGGATTAAAATGTTCAAGAGAGTTGTATCTTCCTACTCTCAACATGAAGGATGCCATTGCTTTTCTACTATCTACTCTTTGGGGAATGCTACAGTTATATGCTGGTCCTATTGTTTACCTCATGGATCAGTTAGGAGAACTGTATAAGGGACTGAAATCCTTGGAAGCCATTCTTAACCGGCAGGCAACCAGGTGTGATGGAAACATCAGGGAGATTGCTGGAGCTGCAATATTTTATGCTGGAATCATAATACTTTCCCTTCATCAATTTTTTTTTGCTATTGATCATGGAATTCAAGATTTTCTGGAAAACATTAAGGTGATTTCACACAGAGGTTGGGGAGCAAGTAGGGAGCACAACAGAAGCTGATGAATCCATCAACACAATGGAGCTCAGCTACAAATGTTTACCAGATCAGTTGAAGTCATGCCCTCTCTCGTTTGGTGCATTTCCATACGACCAAGAGGTTTCTGTCAAGAGGTTGATTTGGTTTTGGATTGCCGAGGGCTTTGTCCGGAAGAGTGACTCAAAGAGCTTACAAGAAGTTGCAACAGATTACTTAAAGAGTTTGATTGACAGTAGCTTGGTTATCAGTGTCAAAAAAAGATCAGGAGGAGGCATCAAAACTTGTCGCATTCAGGATCTGGTACATGCATTTTGTTTGAAAAACGCAAATGAAGAATCTTTTTTTCATCTAATCATTGGGAATGAAGAGCTCTTATCATTTGATGAGCCAGAAAACCTGCGAAGGTTATGCATATACTCTAAGCTGGAGTACTTTGTGAAGTCTAAGCCGTTTTGTCCCCGTTTACGTTCACTTCAATTCTTTCATCCAAGAGAATGGCTGAAAAAAGTTGATGTCTCATTCATTTTTCGTATCTACAAGCTTCTTAGAGTTTTGGATATGGAGAAAATTAATATCCACTCTTCAGATTTTCCAGGTGAAGTTGGATTTCTTGTCCAGTTGAGATATTTGGCAATCCAAGCTACTTATGACGTCAGCCCATCCATAGGTAACCTTTCTAAGTTGGAATTTTTCGTTCTTTATCCCGCAAGAGAAGGAATTGTTACATTGCCTCATACAGTCTGGAATCTGCAAAGTTTGAGACACGTTTACTTAATCTGTAAGTCAACTGAATTCTCTGGTATTCAATTTCCCGTCGATAATCTTGACTACTCCTGTAATTTGCTGGAGTTGGAGAGTTTATCTGGACTTCATAGTGAGCATTGGAGCATTATGGAAAAACAGTTGAGAAAGTTTCCTAACATACGTCGACTGAAGTGCTGGCTCTCTGAATTTGGTGATGATCTTTTGAATGGTATAAATGTTATGTCATTTTCATATCTGAGTAAGCTGGAATCACTTTCTTTGTCATTTGATGATAATTCAACTGAGTTTGAGTTTAATTTTCCGGAGACTATCAGAAAGTTGGCTTTGCGTGGATGTGGTTTGTCTTGGGAAAAAATTTCAAAAATTGCTGAACTGCCCAATCTTGAGGTACTCAAGTTACTTGATGAATCCTTCATTGGGGACACGTGGCACATGGATGAAGGGAAGTTCTTGAAACTGACTTTCTTAAAGTTGGTAACCTTGAGCATTGTGAAGTGGACAGCTTCAGATGATCAATGTCCCAATCTCAGAAAGTTGATATTGGAAGATTGTCCTAAGTTGGAAATGGTGCCGAAATGGTTGGAGAATGTTGGGACTCTTGAACTGATTGAGGTAACAAACTGTCCAGATTCAGTTTCCGATTTGTTCAAGAGGGTCGAGGATTGTCAGAAGGGCAAGGGAAATTCTGTTCTTCATCTTCAAGTGCATCCCACCAGAGAGGCTTGATAAAGATGCAGCCAGTGTTTGTAAAAGGCTTATTCTCTTGAACTCTGTTTTATGTATTTTTCAGCAGAAAGACATCTTTTGTCTGTTTGTTTGTTTGTTTGGTTTTTTCCTGTAACGTTTGTGTACTTGTATCAGATTAAAATCATCTCTTATTGCGCTCGACGCCAACTGGCAGTCATGGGGTGATTGCACTCTCAAAATAAAGCAGAAGGAAAGAGTTGTCTTAATTAACATTGTTATGATTCATGCTTAACATTGTTTTCATTAACATTGTTATGTTAAACATGTTCTATCTATCCAAAATAATCTGATTCCAATAGTATTACGAACAGCAGAATCACATTCATTTGCCAAAAGGGGTAGAAAGGAAGTACTCATTAGTTTGGTGTTACATGCCACACTAACATTTACAATGGCACAGTTACAGATTGGATTGGGTGATCAAGCTGCATAAATGCATATGAATCAAGAGACTGAGCGAAAGTGAATGAATGGCACTTCATACCTCTTGCATCAAACATTTGACTACAGCTCAGGTGAAATGACAAGTGATTGCATCTTCCCAAAGACACACCCAAAAGAGAGATATGAGTGTTCAATTGATTCTTCAGAGAGAAACCACAGCCGCAGCGTCCATTCTGGCCGAAGCACTTTAACAGATGAGTTGAAGAAGATAAGATATACTCGCACAACATTTGAAGCAAAAACGATCAACCAATGTTTACTGGGGAAAACCAGGTGAAAAGAGAGAAGGCAAATAAGTACCTTCATCCTGAAAAATGCATCCAAGATTCATAGATGAAGCGAGGAAGCCTTTGGCTAATATCCGCAGTATCTTCCTCAAGTGTTCTCATTGTCATAGTCATAGTCATAGTCATGGTCATAGGTGGCACGCACACGAAGCTGCAGAACTGTGTTTCCCATGTCTTTCTGATAATCCTTGATCTTTTTGAACAAACCCGTGACACAATCTGAACAGTTTACGATCTCAATCAATTCTAGACTCGGAGCATTATCCAAGCATTCGGGTATTTCATCCAAGTCATGGCAGTTGTCCAGTACTAACTTTTCCAGATTGAGAAACTGATCATCTGAAGCAGCCCACTTCACAACATCCAATGATCCTAGCTTTAGGAATCTGAGTTTCGAGAACTCCCCTTCTTCAACATGCCATGTGTCCCCCACGAAGGAGTTGGTAAGTAATTTAAGTACTTGAAGATTAGGCAGCTCTGCGATTCTCGAAATATTTCTCCAAGGAAGTTTACATCTATGCAAAGACAGCTTTGTGATGTTCTCAGGAAAAATGAAATCAAGCTCGGAACACTTTCTGAAAAATGACACATTGAGTGATTCTAGCTTCCTCAAACTTGAAAACGACATAACCTTGCGGCCATTCTCAGGATCATTACCATATTCATAGAGCCAGCACTTTAGTTGACGGATGTTGGGAATCTTCCTCAGTTGCTTTTCCATGATGCTCCAGCTGTCAGCATATAGGCACGATAAAATCTGCAGTTCGATTAAATCACCTGAAATGTCGAGACTATCATTGGGAAATTCGATGCCACATTCCCCATCCAAATGACTCAAGTACAAATGTCTTAATTTTCGCAGCTTCCAAAATGCACGAGGCAATACAACATCTCTTGATCCTGCTGAATGAAGAATGAAAGTTTCTAAGTTTGAAAGGTTGCCTATCAAGGGACTGATGTTCCAATTTGTACATCTGACTGCCAGATACCTTAACTGGAGCAGAAGTCCTACTGCAGCGGGAAAATCGTTGAGGTCAACCTGCTCTACATCCAACACTCTAAGAAGCTTGAATATGCGAACGATGAATGAAATATCAAACTTTTTGTCCCATTCTCTTTCTATTTGTGGTATTCCACCATTAGCTTGTTTTTGGTCCAAAGATGAAATTCTTACTGATAGTTGGTTATAT
>JAUOBV010000001.1:10931932-10945913 GCA_032360425.1 Rubia occidens
TATGATTAGGCTTGAAAATCTAATCAGGAAGTATCATTTTAAACTCAGAAGTCTTATTGAATGTATGCTTAGTAATCTACAATGTGTAAAGTATATGAATGATTTAAAATTTACAAATTGTATGCAATCTAATAATGTAAAAATATGGCTTATATGGAAGGATAATATACAGGTCGATTAAAAACTAAATCATGACCAGTTCTTGTTTGTACACATTACTAACCAGAGCCTGAACATATCCATGGAAGCCATCTTTATTTATGGCCTGACAGATAAAATTTGTAATGTGGTCAGACATCTTAAAATGTTAATACTGATGATGTTATCTTAGTAGGATATTTTAATACCATAGCCTCAGTAAATGAGTACAAGGGACCATCAAGCCATAATCTTTGAAGCATAAGGGTGTTTAGTGATTTTATCCACTCTAAGATGCTCCGGGAAATCAATACTATAGGTAATTTATACACGTGGTCAAACTCAAGACTAAAAAAATCAGCTACCTAGAGATTAGATAGAGCACTAGCATCATATCATGGCATAAAAAATTCATCCTTATCAATTCAGATACTTACGAAACAATCCTTTGACCACAACCTTTTATTCCTATAATGTGGTTTTCCATCTGAACCTGGACCTAGCTCCTTTACGTTTATAAATGCTTGGTTCATTGGAAGGAGTTCATAGAAATCATTAAACGGGATTGGATCACACATGTGCCACAAACAAGAATGCTAGATTTCTTTTTAAAACTTAACAAGCTTCAGAAAAAACTTAAACAATGGAATAAGGACATTTTTGGTAATGTAGACAGTAATGTAGACAAGGCTGAGGAATCTCTAAGGTTAGATGAAATAGAATTTGATAAGGATCAATCAGAAACTAACCTAATTACCATGAATAGAGCTAGAGCTCATTTAATACTATCCCTGAAAGAACAAAAAAGATTCAGGAAGCAAAAGGCTAGAACTACATGGCTTAGGGAAGGGGATGATTACACATCTTATTTCCATAATACTGCTAAGGAAAAAAAACAAAGTTGCAAAAAAGTAAAATTAAAGACTCACAAGGTAACTGGCTTAATAAACCTAAGAAGATTGAAAGTGAAGTTGTTACATACTATAAGGAATTGCTTGCTGAGCAACACAATCCTACAACAGGGAACTATTACTCTGATTTCCTGAAACACATACCTAAGCTCATAACATATGAGGAAAATCATAATCTAATTAAGGAAGTCACTCTAAATGAGCTCAAAGAGGTGGTTTTCAAACTTAATAAGAACAGCAGTCCATGCCCTGATGGGTGTGCTGCGAAATTATTCATTAAGGTATGAGATATAATCTCATGGTATCTATTGTAAGCTGCAAGGGATTTTATGTCAGATTCTCCAATCCCAAAAGGTATAGCTAGCATTTGGATGACTGTTATACCTAAAAAATCCACTCCATCCTCCTTTAATTATTTCGGGCCTATAAGCTTATCAAATATTACAAATAAGATTTTTACAAAAATCTTAGTAAAGAGGATGAAACCTCTAATGGATAAGTGCATTTCCCCTAACCAAACTACTCTCATGAAA
This sequence comes from Rubia occidens, assembly GCA_032360425.1. Lineage (NCBI taxonomy): Eukaryota > Viridiplantae > Streptophyta > Magnoliopsida > Gentianales > Rubiaceae > Rubia > Rubia occidens. Next base: position 10,933,515 of record JAUOBV010000001.1, read on the forward strand.
GGAAGAGACATTTCAGATAATGTCATATACCTTCAGGAAATGATTAGATTTCTGGACAAAAAACAAAGGAACTCTAACTGTATCCTAAAACTGGATCTTAGGAAAGTCTTTGATAGGATTAACTGGTCTTTTTAAACTCTATTTTATTAAATTTTGGTTTTCATGGAAAGCTTGTTTATACTATTATGAAGAACATATCACGATTGTTTCCCTTTCTGATCAATGGGAAACCAACTACTTTCTTCAATGCCTTTAGGGGCATTAAACAAAGTGATCCTCTGGATCATTATCTTTTTAATCTCTTTTCTGAAGTATTCATAAGATGCTTATCCTTTATCTTCCAGAATAATAAAGTGCAATATTATCATCTGTCCCCTAATGCAATCCCAATTTCATTTCTATCCGATGCTGATGATAATGTGGTTTTCATTCAAGCATCTATGCTTAACCTCATTAGAATTAAAGCATTTCTTGAAGTCCTTGAAGCTACCAAGGGAAAAAATAAGGCTGATAAATAAGATTTTTTAAGGATTACTCCTTTCTTGAAGTCCTTTAATTAAGATAAATCAATTTTTTTATTAGCAAGCATGCTACTGATCAGAAAATAAGGCAGGTTAGATCTATCCTAAAAATGAAGTATGGAACTTTTCCCCTCACATATTTGGGCTATCCAATATATGAAGGAATAATATTTTAAAAAAATCAGCCTATTCTAGAAAAAGTAGACAAAACACATCAGAATAAGAAGAACAAATTGCTATCGATAAGTGGAAGAATAATTCTGATTAAATCTTGCCTCTATGCTATACCTATTCATATCTGGACAATTACTAAGCCCACCAAGAAGATCATTAAAAAATAGAAAGGAAAATGGCTCCTTTTTTTCCTGGGGTGAAAATGAATCTAATAAAAAAATGACCTGGAAAAAATGGACACATATATGTTCTTGTACTGCACAAAATGGTTTAGGTTTCAGATCCATACAAACCATTGTCGATGATTTCTCTTTAAAATTTTAGTGGAAATTTCAAATTGGTTTACCCCCGTGGGCAAAATTTATCTGGTCATTAAAGGACTCCCATAGGACTTAACAAAACTGGAAAAGAGTTTGATCAGTTAATTTTCTAGCTGAACAAAATACAAAGATCATACATGGAAAAGGAGATTGCCTATTTTAGTACTCTAATTGAACAGACACCGGACCTTTTATAGATCAGATTAACCCAATTAATATACCTATACTTCTTAATTGTACAGTGGCTGAGTTAATACGAAGAAAAAAATGCATACATACCACTGATAAATAATTAACTAAATCTTAATGCTGCTGTTTTCTTGCAGGAACTTATTATTACAAAAGCAAGGATGGACAAGCTCCTATGGAAACCAAATCCAAGCATCTCACACAAGTAAGTTTGTTGATAACTTTTTGCCTTTAAATATGATTTGGGCTAATAGAATAAAAGTTCCGCGGTTTTGTGGAAAATGCTAAATGACTTCTTACCTTTCTATGACACTCTGCAATCAATAGGCATAACCTTGGCTTCAAAATGTCTGTTATCTAAAAATTAAGATTCAGCAGATCATTTTTTTAATACCCTTTCCCTGTCAAAGAAAGTATGGGATTCCATGCACCAATCACTAGGATTCAGCGTTATGAATTTTGACTCCTTATTTGATAGAAGTTTTCTACTAAAATTTTCAAGGTTTCTCAAAAGTTCATAGGAGTATGACTGTAATGCTACATATCTTTACATGTAGGGTTCTGTGAAAAACAAGAAATAGAGTCCTATATGACGATGGGTCTTTTAATGTTGTGCATATAGTGAATGAGACTAAAAAAATCAATGATACCTTCATTGCTAAGCCTACATACCTATCAAACCCAGGAGATAAGCAACTCACACAATCAGAAATCCACCCAATACTACATAAGCCACCCAAACCAGATGTTAACAACAGATAGCATCCCATGATACTGCATTAAATCCCTTTCATCCTCCTCTATTCCCTATAAACAACAGATACAAATATTCACAATGCTGTTATTTACACTTTCAGGTATCTTCATGATTCCTCCCCAGAAACCAGTAATGCTCATCAAAATTGAATTTATCAATTGTATTTAACTAGCATGTGACAGATTTCTGGAACCTCAACTCTTTATCCCTTTTCTAAAAATTTTCAACAAGTTTTCACAATCCTCCTTATCCCATTTAACAAAAATTAATGGAAAACCCAAGTATTTCATTGGAAAAATCACTCATTATCTGCAGTGCTAATGTTAGCACTAACTTCGCTCCTTCATCCATTTTTTGAAAGACCACTTTTGATTTCTTTGTGTTTACTTCTAAATCAACTGCTTCCTGGAACTGCTTCAGGCATTCTTTAATCCCTTCCACTGATTTTCTACTAGCCTCACAGAATAAAAGTAATTCATCTGCAAATATTAAAGAGTGTACTCCAGCTTTTTCCACAACTTTGTTGATAATATATCAATTTCTTATTATAATCCCTTTTCAGCATTCTTGATAGATACTCCATACAAAGTACAACAATAGGGGAGACATGGGATCACCCTGTTTGGCCCTTTTTCCAGCCTTAAAGGTCTCAGTATGTCTACCATTAAAATTCAGATAGAAATAAGCATTTTTCACACGTTTTCCTATCCAGCCAACGGATAACTCAGGGAACTTCAATTATTTCAGCCAATCCATCATGAAGTCTCAGCTTATATTATCAAAAGCCTTCCTCAGATCAAGTTGGAGAACACAGCTAGGTTTCATTGTTTCATTTTTATACCTAAGGAGAAACTCCCGTGCTAACAAGATATTATGGGCTATATGCCTTTCTTTTATAAAAGCACTTTGATTATTTCTTATTATATCATGCAAGACATTTCTGAATCTAGCACATATCACCTTAGTTATCAACTTATAAACCACAGAGCAGCATGCTATAGGTCTATACTCGGAACATATCAGGGGATTTTCAGTTTTTGGGATCAAACAAATTACTGCACTACTGAAACTTTTATGAATTTCCTCTCCTTCAAAAAAAAACTGATCACAGCTTTCACCACATCTTGCCCTATAATAATCCATGTTTCTTTAAAAAACTGGCTGGTCTATCCATCCCTTGCTGGGTCTTTTATACTTTTCAAAGCTTCCATTATCTCCTGTTGATTAACTGGTTTAATTAAATCAACCTGCTACTTCACACGGACCACCTTCCCAAAATTTACCACTTCCTTTTCAAATTTTTTTTGTGACTGATTTCCTACCTAGCTAATTTTTCAAGTACAAAACCAGCTGCTTCTCGATTTCCAGTTGATCAGTTACCATTTCATTCCTAACTTTTAGTGTAAAAATGCAATTCTTATTCTTCTTTGATTTTACCGCTGCATGGAACATTTTTTATAGCTTATCTCTTTCATTAATCCACTGCATTTTCAGTTTTTCTTGAAGAAACCTTTGCTTAGCTTCATGTAATTTTCCCTCTTTTTTCCTAGCTTCAAACTCCACTTTCTGAGTTAACTCTGATAGTGTATTCTCATTCATCTCTTCTTGTACTCTCCTCCATTCTTCCATACTTTCTGTCACATTTCACCTATGGCCCCAAATCTCTTTTGTTCAGTTTCTGCAATAGTTTTTCATGAGCCTTAGGCACCTTAGTCAGTTCCTTTACGCTATTTATGCTTCTGCTCCTTCATATCTGCTTTACAGTTCTTCAAAACATTCTGATAGGGACAACATATTGAAATATTTGAAGGGTTTTTTGAAGGTTTTTCATTTGTGTCCAGGATGATTAGTAAAAGGTAACTAATCTGAGGCTACTTCATTCTTTACATCACAGTATGAGTTTTCCATCCCCTCCAGCCATTCAATATTTATAATTCTCCTATCTATTTTACCCATGACCCGTTCATCTCTCATCCTTCTATTGCTCCAAGTGTAGAAACTTCCAGTTGTTTTTTATATTCATCATTTCCAGAATCTCTAATGTTTTCTGTAAATTTTCATATTCGTTTTGTTCCACTGAAACCTTACCAATTTTGTCTCCCGCTTCTAATGGTGAATTGAAATCACCCGCTATTAGCTAAGGTATACTCCCCTTCCTAGTATTTCTAAAAACTTCCCATAACTCCCTCCTTTTCTACCTTGAATTATACCCATAAACTGTAATACAATTGCATATTCTTTTTTTCTCCCTAATCAGAATTTCCTTGTCAATCCATTGCTCCCCCTGTTCAGTATTTTTACTTCAAAAAAAATTTCCCCCACAGTATCCATATCCTTCTTCTTTTCACAATGTCTTCATTAGTTTCAAGTTCCTATCCAGCTCCTAGATTCCTTCTTACTTCCTCCTCTTTTTCTTTTTTGATTTTTGTTTCCAACAAACATAGTAATCCAATTCTGTTTTGGTTACAGAATTTTCTTACTACACTATGTTTACTTGTTTTATTCAGACACCTAATATTCCAAATTCCCCAGTTATTTTCCATCAGGAGGTTTATTTTCTGTCCCTAACTTCCATTTCTCATTTAATCCTTTACTGTCTTCCACTTTGCCACTGTGAATATTCTTCTAATTTCCTTCCTTCCTTCATATTATTATTCTTCATCCTAATTACCTCATTCATGCCTTGAATGGATGAACGAGGCAATGAATTTAACCTCTTTCTAGTTAAATTCATTGCTAACTGGAAACATACCTCTAACCATCATCCATGTTCTTGCAACTTTTCGTGCCCAAATCCTGTGGAAAACCCCTTCAACTACTTGAATGGAGGATTATTCCCCCAAATTCCGCACACCATTGTAGTATCCCACTGCTTTGAACTACATTCCACTTCATCCATAGTAATCTCCTCCATTTTCATTCCATTTACTTCAATCGGGTCATAAAATTGAACCTCATTTTGATCTTAAACAAAATCTCATTCCATTTCTTCTTTTCATCAACTTCAGCTATATCACCCCTAGACAATCTCTTCATATTTGTGATTTCCACACTTTTTGAGCTTTCTCCTAGCTCCATTTTGATCTCCCATTTTGTTGGAGGCAGCAGACCCAGCGTTTCCACATCATCAATCACTATTTCCGTCAACTCCTCTTTTATCAGCTTTGATTTTGGAGTATCATCAATCACCCCACTACTTAAAACCCCTCTTAAACCTTCATCACCTTCTCTTTCAATCAATGCTTTTTTTTTCTATCTCAACACTCCCCAGTCAAGCTAGTGTTTTCTTAGCCATTTCTTACCTCCAAATCAACCCATGGTGACGCCGTCCAAGGAACTCGCCGGATCTTGAAAGTAGGAATGTTCAGAAAGCACTCACACAGTCATGGTGTTTTCACACACACTCAGAGCAACCCCTATACATTCACCACAATTTTTGGTATGGTTAAACTTTATTGACTTCCGATATATTTTTAAAAAAATGGTTAGGATAAATCCGATGCACAGTCATTTAAACAACTGACTTTTGGCGATTCCATTTGAGAATTCAATTCATATTTGTAGATTCACGTTCGTTCGGATGTTTGGGGATAATTAACATGATTTCAGTTTTAATTTGTCTTTACACTGTTTTTCGGTATCCTTTAGGTTTCGATTTAGAGACTATTCTACGTATTATCAATGATTCTTATACATCAAAAGTAAAACTTTTGGGGCAGTCAAAGCGGCTGGTTGCAGTCTCCAACTTTAGTGAAAGGGTCGGAACGAGTTCAATGCTGACCAACCGAACTTTTAGTTGGGGAGCTTCATTTTCTTCATTTTTTATTTGTCTTGAAGTTGGTCAAAAGTGTGGATGGATCATTTTTTTTGCATTTAATCTGATGCTTGTTACTGCTATGAATTTTGTTTGGTGATTTTGGGTTGATACTACTACACAACTACGTAGTAAAAACTACTCATCCTTCTATTTACCCTTCTTATTATCACCCAGGCTTGATCAGAATTCTAATAATGTTATTTTTAAACGAATTATAATATTTAGTTAGTGCATGTCTTTGTGTATATGTTATTGTCACTTGGGCCGTTGTTCAGTATTATAATATTTAACTAGTGTCTTTGTGTACCTTCTTATTTCCATTTAGATCATATATTAACATTGTAATATTTAACTAGTGCTTTTTTGTAAATAAGATCATCCCATAACTTAATGATAGATCATTCAAATGTAAGGAATTTGGCTAATATGATAATATAAGGGATTGAATTCCCTAAAACCCTTGTCATCGGTCATTTCAATTATAAAAAAAAGAAGATGATTAACAAAAACTAGGTGAAAAAGAAAACATATAATTGCTCATTTAAAACAATAATAAAAACGCATTTCAAAATAAATTTTAATTAGAATTTCTTTCCACTAGTTATAGCCCCTGATTATACAAAAAGGTATACATCAAATGTTATTAATTGGCTATTAAAAAACAGTACTCCCTATAATAGGAAATGCAAAAATAATAAATAGAAATATACATTTTAAAAACTACAAACTGTAATTTGACGTGCCGAACTGTATTGTTTCTTGTGGGAAAGAAGGGGACATCAAACTGGAGATCACACCATAACCAGTGTGTCGCTAAGAGGGATGCAACGCATTGGGACGAATAAATTAAGTTTGACAGAATTTCCAAAACAGAAAGGACAAAGTTTCAATTATTGACAACACATGTATTAATTAAGGACAAAAAAAATCCCAATTGCAGCCATCTTTCAAATTGCAGGGAAATTGCAAAATGGAGACCATATGTGGAGCATTTAATTTTAATTTTATATGCTTTGTTGAAAACTGGTTCTCAGCTGGCAATTAAGTTCAATCATCATCGTCATCCGAAGAAGAATGTAAGCAATGGATATATTTGAACTAAGAAACATAAGTACCTTAAGACATGAAAACAAATGAAAGATTAAAACAACATGAATAGTTTCAATCTAGTCAATAAACTAAGTTAACAAGCTAGTGATTAAGATTAAGCAAGCTGCAGGGATTGGCCAAAAGCATCCATATGATGGTGCTGTTGGTGATGAACAGCTTGATCCAAAGGCATATTCAATGGAAATTCTTGAATTTGATGCTGATTAAGCTGCTCCATAAATCCCTCCAACTCCGTAAAACCACCCAAGAAACTTCCACCTGAATTTGCGTTTCTCCAAATCTCCTCCTCTCCCTTGAGGTCCAACCTGGTGGAAATCAACGGCTGCCTCTGAATCATCATCAGATTGTTTGACGGCGAGTTCTGATGATCATCGACAGGTTTCGTGGTCGGAACATTGTTGCCATTTCTCGACCTTTTCTTGGTCGAAGGACTTGTTCTTCTGGGCACCTGATCAGTGGGCTTTCCAGTGAGTCTCTGCACCAATTCGCGGAAGTTCGCCACATCCGTCTTGATGATCTCCGGGGCAAAGATGTGGATGATGCGAATCTTGGGCTTCACTTTGGCTATAATTTGTGAATTCTTCTGCATCCCTAACGCTGTTGAAGCAGAAGTGCACCTTGTAGTGCTTTTACCGGTGCAGTTATGGTTTTCCAACAGTTCCTCCATTATTGTGAGATTTGATGAATCTTGAATTTGTGAAGGGAGTAGTGAATGAATGGATATGAAGAAGTTATGTATGTGTATATGTAGGGAAAGGAAGGATTTGTCTGCAGGCTGGGAAATTTGTCTGTTGGGAAAGGATTAGAGAGGGATCTTTGGGTGACATATTGATAGTTGGATAGAGTCAATAAAGAATAGGATTTGATGCATCTGCTGGTCCCCAAGTTGCAATTACATTATTGGAACATAATATCTTAGTTACATGGACAGATTACAACCCATCAGGACTTGACAAGATCACGAAGTTATTATATTCACTAACGAAACAAAAATGTTATTTACTACCTCCGTCTTGATAGGTTGTATCTAAATAGTATTAAATAGGTGGATCAATATTAAAGTGAATGTGTTATAAGAATGAGAATTAGAAATGAAATTATGATTTTACCAATTATATAGATTAATCCAATTAATTGGTTCAAACTGAACCAAGTATGTTAAAACATAAAAGTTGACACACGTGAATTGATTACGCTGTTCGGTGAAATCACTTACATCTTCGGGGCTAACTCCAATTCAGAATAAATTCACTAATCAGAAATATACAGTGCAAAGTATAACATATAACTCTATTTATCTTGTCTAATTATAATGTGTGGATTTCGCATGCTCCTCTTGCTACCGATCCGCCTTTATCAGACTCCCCCTGACCTCGAAAGTTGTTGGCGCTAGATCTCATCCTCCCCAGGAATTAAGGTATACGATTATGAACTTGATTAACAATTTAAGTTCATGTTGGAACACAGACGGATGACTCTAGAGTACTCTCAAAATATATGAAAATCAAAATGCAAATTTTCTTTAATTAAGTCCGTAAATAACTCAGCCGTGATATCTATCAATATATAGACCATGAGCATATTGAAATTCTCCATATTTTTCTTCAAAATATTCCGTTTCCAAATATGCTTCTGAACTATATCACAATCCGTTGTACATAGGGATTTTCTTTATAAAACCAAATCTATTAAATATTTTTTTAATAAATCAAATTACTTTATAATAGGAATTTTCCATAAATCCAATATGTTTCAATCTCCTGCGACAAAATATTGCATAATCTTTAATTTCCTTATTCCACTACAAAAGCAAAATTATTCATACGCAAAATTCCTTTCCTTATTCTTCACACACATGAAAACAATTCTCATTCCATTTTAAATTCTAATTACAATCAAATCCCATGGAACTCGGAATTACCATATCAAATCCCATGAAATAAGGAATTAAAATATTTCATCCAATCAAACTAAACCCATACGAAAAGGGACATTATCAAATCAATTACAAATTCCTTAAATCCCATCCAATCGCACAAATATATGAATTAATATATTTTTTAATCACATATCATGGACGGAATATTTCTACCACCTTAGATTTTCTTTTAGCTGCATATCTTTCCATATTGACGTTTCAACATATACTTTACATATTTGCATATTTCCACAAATTGCCATCTAACTAAATCTCCCCCTTGACATTTTGTGGACCCAACCACCTTTTGGAATTTCACTACAAGAACTTATGCAAATACGGACATCAATCTTTGAAAACCACTCTGGATGTTGGAATATAGAAACATAATGGCTCCGTTTCGCAGACCTGTGCTTATAATAAAAACTGGTTTATTTGGAAAGCAGGGGGAGACCAGCTTTTGCTTTTCCCCAAAAAAATGCGTTTGCTTTAAAAATAAGCTGCTTTTTAGCACTTTACCAAGCACTAAAAAGTGCTTTGCTTATAAGCACAACAACTTAAAGCTCTGCCAAACAAAGCAAATGTTTCCCCCTGAATTCAATAATTCCCTCAACATCCAGGAAAAAAATAAGCATGTTGGAACATCAACCCAACAGAGCCAACAAATTATAAAAAAGAAATCCAAAATATCTCCCCTCTAGGACCATAAACATGCCAAACGCAATAGATATATAAAACCAAAGAAAAATATTCAATAAATGCAGCTCCCCCGAAGCAAATATCTAGCCTATGTTGGAACATAGCCATAACAGAATCTTCAAACCCCTTTAGGAGCAGCTATCTGTGCCTCTAATTGTGTCTTCTCCTATAGTTTGGTCTTTTCTGCCTCCAAAGTTTCCACATGAATCGTTAGAGCTCACAAATTTGCATTAATCACCACAAACTTGGCCATCTTCTCATCAGCATCAGAAGTTGTAGTCTCAAGATTCCGAGGCAGATCATGGACATGTCTTATATAAAATGTCCTCTTTGTTTGATCGTTTCTCGAGTAAGAGTTGTGGTATTTCAAGAGGGAATCCATCAATTTACAACAATTTGGAATAGACATAAATACCTGGTAGTCAAGTTAGAAGCAGTAGCGTTCCCTTGAGTGGCCACTGAGACTAAAATTCTCTAGTAAATTATGACAAAATCTGAATATTTGTCATTACAAAGTGATTGGGAGGTTGTTACCGCAACACTCCTTAAATACAATTAAGTAGATAGTGGAAAATCAGGATCGTCCACGAAGAAGTGTGATTTTCCTAAGGGTTCATGCATATAAGGTGGATATAAGCTATAGACATATATAGATATATAAAAGCAATTAAAGAGGGAGGGGGTGGTGGTGGTGGTTTTTTTCTAAGTTATGAAATTTAAAGACAAAAACACTATTATAAATAAGAGATTATGCTAATTAGTCAACAAACTACAAAGATTGATTTAAACACAAATTATAGGACCTTGGACGAAACTGATTTCCACTTCTGAGCCTCTTATCTGTCCTCGAATCCACGACCTATTCATTACTTTAACTACTTGTTGTGAACATAAATATTCTATTCTTCTTTGGTAATAGTTTACAAGAGTGAATTCGACATCTCTTGTAAACCTCACCAATGACCCCTTTAGTCGAGAAATTATTAAAGATATCCCATAAATGACATTGTGTAAGAAAAATCAACAAGTTTGGTTACACTTATAAACATTAAAATTCAACAAGTTTGGTTACACTTATAAACATTAATCCAAATGTCTAAGCATTGAACCAATTCATGCATTTATTAATATTAGTCAAGAAAGTTGAACATTCAATGACTTCTTCTACTTGCTACCTTAAAAAATATGACAAAGAGTTCAACATCATCATATTCATCTAGCAATTATCAAATCATAAACTCAATTAGGAGCTCTAACTCATGCTCTTGGATTCCAAGAGGGAAAATTAGCTACTTTTACCCATTCCTAACATGTTATCATACAAGCATTGCATATTATCAAACTTCCAATCACATAAACGACATTAACAACCAACATTAAAAACTTCATAAATGAACAATAGCAAAAGCAATAATTAGGTAGAAATTATTCTCAAAACATGAGAAAGGAAGCCTCAATCAATTTCTCCTAAGACTAAGAGGTTAGCTAATACAAATCATACTAACGTTCATGGACAAATTCATACAAAATAAATATTGGTAAAAAATGAAGAAGAAATGAAGAAAAGATAGGAAGTGGGTGGTCCAAAATGCCTTTTATATTACAAGAGAGAGGAAAATAAAAAGAAAAAGTGCAGCAGGATCCCGCCCGGGAAGGAATGGGCTCGCCCCGATGGGCTGCTCATTTTCACCCTTCTTTGTGTCGATTCCTCTTTCCCTTGTTATCTTGCCTTCTTTTCTTCAATCTCAAAGGGATGATCCTCGAGGTCTTCACGGTCTTCATCTCGATATAATTTTCCTATCGCACAAAATTTTCTGGAAAAGTCATAAGAGCGCAAAAGTTACTCTTAACTCTCCTAAGAGAATTTTGAGGCAAAACACAAGACCTAGATTACAAAAGTGCACAAATGCGAGTCCAAAAAGTCCCAAAATAACCATATAAAATGGACACATCAGTCCTCAACATAAAATCGTCTTTCTCTAAATCCTTGAGGGTAAGTAGTCCAAGTCATTGATTGATCAGTCTTCCTGAAAATCTCACTACCTTGCCTCTGATGTAAACTTTGTTGTACCACTCAAAATTTGGATCAATTTTACCTCCCATAAAATTCTTGTACAATCTCCCAGTTGTACCCCTTGTAGATTGAGGCAGTAGTCTTGAAACCCAAATAGTCCAGGCAGGCTGTAAATATACATTCTTCATATCACCCAAATCAGTTATCCTCTCAACTCAAATCCTCATACAACACACAATATCTTATTTCTCATGGTAGTCAGCATCAAAGAATGAAGAACTGAGTGCATTCTCAACTAAGGGAGCTTCCCTTGAACGATGTTCTCCTTCTACTTTAATCTTCTTCTTGGTGGTTGTGCTTCTTCTTTTACCGATTCTTCAATCTAATCAGTAGTTCCTTCAATAATCTACTCAACTTGTGTTAGAACATCAGTCCCTGATGTTGGAACATAGTAGCTCTCAGTTTCATCCGCTTTCTCTTATGTTAAAACATTATTTCCTGTCATTGCTTCAGAATCAACACCCTTAGTTTATATCAGTTTTGGAACTTCACTATGCTCAGCTTCATTGACTCCATTATTACCTTCTCCCCATATCTCCATTTCTAGTGTTGAAATATAAACTTGTTCACCACCCAGATTATGATCTTCTCCAGCCACATTTACTGATATTTGAACATCAGAATCTCTAACTACAATAGGCTCGTCTTATGTTTGAACATCAGACATTGATGTTGAAACATAATTGCTTTCAACTTCAGAATTTTGTTGTTGTGTTGGAACATTGTTGCTCCCAGTCTTCAGTTATTGCTGCTGTGTTGAAACATGAGAATCCTTAGCCTCTTCAACCTACTCTATAAACTATTATTTCTTAGGTGTTGG
>JAUOBV010000001.1:11003470-11017564 GCA_032360425.1 Rubia occidens
TTTAATAAGAATAATAAAAGGTTAAAAGTCTTAGTTACAATATTAAAATTTTATTATGCAACATGTAGTAGTTATAAAATTTCTAACCCGATTCATACAACCCAAAATTTTTATCTTCATTTGTTCTAATTTACACTTTAAATCTTGATTTTTCCATGACTTATGGAAAGACCGTCTTTCAAGAGACGGGCCCTAGATGAATTATAATTTAATTTTTTATAAATAATATTTTATATATCAGTACTTATATATTTATTTATAAATATTTTGCAAAACAAATGAAGGAACAAAAATGTAATGAAATAAAAAAAGAAAGAAAGAAAGCGAGGAAAGCAAGAAGTTCCAAAATAATACAAAACAAAGCAAAGAAAAAAGTCCAACCACCAAATAGCGGAGGTACAGTACGCGTTAAATATGGCGTATGACTGTAGCTCCGCTACATTTTTGACTGCATTTTAGCGTTCCATTGGAGCTGTAAAACTTCAAATGTGTGCGTGGAACGTAAAGTTCACGTACTATTGGAGTTGCTTTAAGAGGAATCTAACAATACCTCGCATGATATTTTTATTTTAAATATATTTAGGGTCAAAATTTACTAAGTTTGACTTGGAAATAGTAAATAGGCCAATATTTATGGGATGGAGGGAGTACTTTTAAAAATATTCTTATATCTGCCAACTGACCAGCTAAAATGATGTCATAGAACTGTAACCGTTGACTATCAAGTTAGAAAACTAAAACACTTCACTATGGTTTCATGGAAATGGCTGGTGGTTCGTGTTGTTCAAGTCATTAGCATTTCTGTTGGTTTCTTTATCTAAATGAAATGATTTTTAAGAATATGATTATTTTACTAATTCTGAGTTTCATGACCTTGTTTTATTGTTATTACTTGGCCCCTTAAACTTGTGATATTTCTTTTTGTTTTTTGCTGTGAGCATTTATCTTACCTTCTCTTATTCAAGTATCACTCGGATACCTTTTCTGCTGTCCTAATTTTTTCTTTTGTTTTTTCAGGTAATTAATTGCCATGAATCAGTAATTTACCTTTTTGCGCCTTTGAGGTATGCAACTGTGTATGGATGCTCTGATGCAACTATTGTTCTGGGAGCAGTTGGCAAGGTACTTGTAATGAATAAAAGGAGAACATAGTATTGTTTCATACATGTGACTGTAGTACTAGTACTAGACAGGTTGCAGTTTTTGGTAGTTGCTTGATTACAGAAAATTGGAAGTTAAGATATTCCTATTTCGATTCTGTCATCTGTTTGAGTGAGAGAGAGAGAGAGTACCTGTTTTTCTGACATACTTGGTGGATATACTTGCCTTTTAGTCAAGTATATCTTTAACTCTCCTTTTTTATTGTACTCTCTCAGGCACTTAGAGTTGAGCACTGTGAACGTGTACATGTAATTGCTGCAACAAAGCGTATCTGTATTGCTAATTGCCGTGAATGTGTGTTCTTCTTAGGAGTCAACCAACAACCCCTTATTGTTGGTGATAACCATAAGTTGCAGGTATGTTATTTCTTGATCTTTTTCCTTTTTTATGAGGTCAAAGTGATTTTCAGGTATCACTGACGGCATCTTTAGAGATGCTCTCCTAAAGCTATCACAGCTATTTGTAGCCCCCTTAACCAACTACTTTGAGTAATAAATTTTCCAGCATTGTGAATCCTCTATGTTTTAGGCAGTTTCAGTAGTAAATGGCTTTTCTGATTCCACACTCTTATGAACAACAATTTCCTAGAATCCAACTTCTCTTTTGAATTATGATTGATACATCTTTAAAAAGGAAATTTTGGCCCTGTAATCAAGCTAGCATAGTTTTGACATCTATGCATGCCTTTACCTTACTTGTCTCTGGTGAGCTGCCTTTGATGCACGTCTGCTAGTTTATACTCCAGTTGTGTTTGGATCATTTATATGATTTTTCCCTTTCCATTTAGATTTCTCCTTGATCACCTCTGAATGTTAACCCCCATCCCTGCTGATTTTGGCCCTGTAACCAAGTTGCATAGTTTTAACATCTATTTGTACATTTTACCCTACCTTTCTCTGCCTGTTTCCTTACATGTGCACCTGATAGTTTATACTTCAGTTCAGTTTGGATTTGTTTGTGTGATCTTTTTACCTTGCCACTTTGGCCACTTCAATCTCTCCCTGATCATTTCTGAATACAAAGCCCCCCATCCCATACGCACTGAGTTTGATGTCTGTTTTCACTCGAACTCTGAAGCAATGTTAGTTCTTGTGAATTTTTGTTCTGGGCATTGCCAGCATTTATTTACTGGAATGGGACTGGAGTTGCATTATTTTCTTCCTGTTCAGTTCTAAGTTCTTTCCTTTTCATCACTGCCTTATGTATTATCTTCATGCTTCGTAGCAGTTCGCCTAAAATGTCACACATTCTGGACTTCCACATTTGCCACACAAAATAAACTATAAGCTCTACTCTCTGTTGATAATTTTCGGTCATGTTTAGCTAAACCAAGTGTTCTTTACCATTACCCAAGGGATACAGATGTTGAATAAGGTCTCATCTTAATGGGGCCAGTTTTCAGATTTGAGCTGATTTCTTCATTGAATAGTTTGTGCAGCAGAGTGATCTTCTTTCCCACATCAGTTGCAGACTTCATCAATGTTGATAATCTTTTTCTTAAGAGTCTTGTATACTGAAATGTAATTTCTGTATTTGTGCGTAGTATGGGGGCCGCTCTATCCATTTGCTTCTAGCGTAGTTGTTTTTGGAGTAGCCAGCTTTCGTTGTTAAGCATATTCAACCTGTATTTTGGTTTTCTTCATCCTTAGAAAAGCATACGAAGGGTTATTCATCCTGTTTTAGAAGAGCAGCTTTCGTACTAACAGCTAACAAGTCCTCTTCAAATCCTGAATCTCTATCTGTTTCATGTACGAGCAGACAGAGTCTTAAAATGAATGCTTTGCTAGATGCCAATTCTATTTCGTGCTTATTCAAATGGTTATTACTTACTAGAGATGAATAAAATGAGTACAGGTTGTGTTATAGAATATACTATGTTTAAAGGTTCTGTCGTTGACTAATGGCAGTTGCATCAGTAATCTTAGACTTCAAGTTCTTCATTTCTTTGTATGGATAATGGAGTATATTATTTTTATCTGAACTTCTTCAAAGTTCCATCTCTGGATTATTAATATTCAGATTTCTCTCTTTTAGGTTGCTCCATACAATACATATTACGCTAAACTAGAGGCGCATATGAATCAAGTTGGTGTTTTGCCAACAATCAATAGATGGGATGAACCACTGCCACTTGGTGTGGTTGATCCACATGATTCAATATCTCATCCAGCAGGGGTCTCAGAAGTCCAAGCAGAGTCAGCTATCCGCTTGGACCCAGATCAGTTCACTAATTTTCTGGTTTGTCCATCCGTTCTGCTGATACAACTTAGATGTATTTTACTTGTGCTATTTTTTCTACTTATTTCTTGAAAGATGTTTTTTCACTCTTATTAGATTCCCAACTGGTTTGGAGATGAGGAAGCTACATCAACAAAAGACAATCCATTCCCTTTACCAGATGCTTACATGGTATCTCAGCAGAGAAATGTATGTGCTAAATCCAGGATGTTAATTTGTGAATTGTTTTCACACCAATCAGCAAGTTAGCTACTTGTTTATTGCATACTGTGCTTCTTTGATGAACTTCTGTTATTATGCAGAGCAAAAATCTGGGGGAAGTTAAGCAACTTCTGAAGGAAACTCAGCTTGAAGAGAACCGAAAGCGGGAATTATCAACTGCGCTTCATGCATGCTTCAAGGATTGGCTATATGGTACAGTTTCTGTACCCCTGATGCTTTGATTTTGTGATTTAATCTCAGTTTTTTGCTTATATTCTCAAAGCTGCTGCCTTAGCGTCATGTAAAGCAAAACTACCGTTCACTCTGTCTGTTTAATTTATTTATTGCTTAAACACACTGTGAAGTTTAGAGTCTACCATTCCCAAATAAACATTCTACTCACATATTTTGAGAGTGATACTCGACTAGAACTCTTTACAGGTCTCTGACTTACTGATTTAAGAGACTTTAAATTACTCTTTATCTTGGAGTGGCTTTCCCACACCCAGTACAGTATATCACTTGCATGATGATACGATGAATGAAATGTACATCAGCCATGGTCTTCCTTCTGCATTTTGAATGATAGGTGGATGGTTTCCAGTAGACAACTTTTTCAATAGGAAAGCTGGGTTTTGTTGACTTGTTACTGTCTTGGCTCATCTAATCTGTCAATTAATTTCCTTCAGGAAATTGACATGGGTAATGTTTTTATTACTGTAACTTCTGCTGTGGTGCTCCATTTTTTCTATAGTAGTAGTAGAAAGTTAAGCCAACCATTCACTCTTGTTTATATTCATGTGACAGCCTCAGGAAATATCCGTCAACTTTATTGCTTACAAGGTGATTGACGCTTCAGAAACCACGATGGAGAAAGATTGAAGATAAGAGTTAGGTTGTACTTTCCTATTTCCTAAAGCTTTCAAGTCCTCTCTGTTGTCTGTCTTGGAGGTGGTAAACGAAAGCTTGGAATTTTATGCTGTTAACTCACAGCCGAGAACTGACCCTTTTGTGTTTTTATTACTGTGTAGACCATAGCTACAAGAGGCTTGTCTAACTAGTAATTCTTTCTATGAATGTCAAATGTTTTGTAACTTCTGTTCCTTGCTTTGTGTTGATGTACATGAATAAAATAAAGTGCAAACTTTACGCGAACTATGTAGCTTAGATTTTAATCCAGTTGCAAATGATCAATGAAGCCAAAGGGAGTAGTTTAGTGTGGGAAACTCCCAAAAACATGACAACGCATGCCAGAAATTGAGCCGAGCAATTAGAAGGGGTTTTCCCAGCAGTGGCGTGGAAGCTGTAAGCGTGCAACTTTTGTGTTCATTGTTTGCAGAAATTCAAAGATTGCATTGTACTGCGGCTTGATACCCTCTGGAAGGTTTGATGAGAACGCGAAAATGCAAGTTGAACCAGAGCACAAATCTTACAAGAAATTGAGATAGAATGATTCACATTTTCATGATTCTGCAGAAGTATTCAAATTAACTAAGATTTACATAAATTTCTGTGTACTCATTTGAAGCTCTGGACCCCCTTTCGCTTGAGAAAATGGAGAGAATTTTGATGAGCCCAAAACTAGCTGGAGGGAAACAAATCAAAGATCTTTTCTGCTTGGTCAGGGAAGAAAGTAATGAAAAGATAGGCACCTGCATATGATGTTCATTTCAAGTATTTCAGTAAGCAACATTTGTATCAGTCAGAACAAAGAGAGTAGATGGTAAAAGAAACTTACTGATGAGTACAGTTCCAAGAACAACTGATATCTTTCCTTGAACAGTAACCAAGCCAGCCTTGCCAGCATCTTGCAGCTCCGAAGAACCAACAGCATCAAATGTTCCTGTGCAAATTGCGAGCGTTTGCATCATTATCTTTCTTAAGCTAGAGCAGAGGCAGTGAGGGTTGAGTTCCTGCATTACCTGGTTTCACGGATTGGAGTCCAGATGTTATGCAGGCTAAGTTTTGGTACCCAGCTTCCTCTAATTTATTAGCAGCTCCAGCAGACCTTTGAATAGTAATAGAAATACATCACACCAGCAACTTTTTTATCTTAAATTTGTGTAAACCGTGATGCAACCGCAACAGTATGCACATGCTACATCATCAATCATGAACAGAGACGCGATAGATCACGACAACAACAATGGAGTCATTTGTGTAAATGATATCTTGCCTGTTATCATGTTTGGTCGATACGTATTCTGTCCTTTATTCTTAACAACATAGTACTCCCCAAAACTAGAGTTCATACTAAATATTGTAGAAAGTGGACTATAATTTTTGCAGTCCTTATAGTTTGGTTCCAAGTGTACCATCTCTTACTAGGACATGGTTTTGAAGCTTCCGACATACATGTCCAAACCAATTAGGCTGCTACACATATTCCACTCATTTATTCTTTGATTGAACTACCTTGCTTAGTTTTTAACAGTTTTATTACGCATTCTATCTATTCTGATAGTATATTCAGAAATCCCGTTCAACATTCTCGATTCCACTATCTGATTTTCTTTTATGTTTATATTTAGTCGCGCAACACTTTCCTGATTACAAAGAATTCCTAGTCTTATAACGGAATGGGGCTAGAAAAGAGTACTAACTAACCTCAGTCCTCCCTGACAGACCAGCAAGATCTTGCTCTCTGGTGAGAACTTCTCCTTAACAGATTGCACAAACTCTGAGTTTGGCTTTGTAAATGGTATTCCAAAGAATAGGCCAGAAAAGTTGTTATGTACAGTCCTTTTTATTATTGTCCCTGAGAAAAAAAACAGACAAATGCACCAACTTCAGCAATTAGAAAACCTCATGAGTCAGAACAAGCAAGCCATGATTCCATGAATACATTGTCTCATTTTACCCAAGTCATTGTCTTCATTTTCGATGAACAAAGGAACATGATGGCTGTCCTTTATATGCGCTCTGCTGTACTGAGTTTTGTCCCTCACATCTAGAATTGCATACCCCTCGGCAGCAACAAGTTGTTTCGCTTCATCGGCCTCCACGAAAGTCAGTTCAGCTCTAACTGCTACCGACGTTGTGCGAACAGCATTCCTTCCTGTTGGTCTTGTTCGATGAGGAATCCGGACTAGCAGCAACGATGAGGATAGATTGCTGAAATAACATTCCAAATTCTGACTCCAATGTGCATGTTCAAGTCTCAGTTTCTATCTTTACTCTACTTTATCCTAATCACTAAATATTCTATCCATGAAAAACTGGTAAAAGATCTTCTATAACACTTTAAGGGGATAATTAAAAGGAAGAGGGCAGAATCATACATTGTCATTCTTTATATTCAGATTGACATGCTTCACTCTTGCTAAGTACAAACAGCACAGATTGACAACAATGGTAAAATTTTAAGAAGTAAAGATAGAGAGAAGTGATTTACCTACGAAAAGAAAGTGCCACTGCCATTTGGAGAGAGGTTGCAGTGGGTTGAGCTCCAGAAACCTCTACTGGCTACTGCAAGTGTGGGATTCTACCTTCTTGGCCTATGAGGACCCAGAAATTCACCAGGATGAATGGGTATCCGCCACGTGGACAAACTATAAACAACTGGATTGGATATCTCAATTTTGTTCATCAACAGTTTACTATTGGGTCCAGACTTCAGTGGGCTGCCTATTATCAAATTACATATACTAATCACATGAGATTTAAAAAGGCTATTATAGTACTCCCTCCATCCCGCCGGTAATGACACATTTATTTTTTACTATATTCAATGATCATGTTTGACCGTCAATATTTCTAACTACATATACCAATTTCGCATAAAAAATTGATATTTAGGAAATACTCCCTCCGTCCCACCATTATTGACAAATTTACTTTTTTACGATTTTCAATGATAATGTTTGACCGTCAATAACTCTAGTTACATATAACAAATTTACATAAAAGTTAATATTTAGAAAATAGATGTTAAAATGAATTAAACAATATCTCACATGCTATATTCATTATAAATATATTAGCTCATATTTAGAGTCAAAGTTTTTCAAATTTAACTTTGAAAAAGTAAACATGCCAATAGTGGTGGGACGAAGTGAGTATATGTTAAGATAAATTCAACATTATCTCACATGATATACTTATTATATATATATAATAATTTATATTTATAGTCAAAGTTTACCAAATTTGACATTGAAAAAGTAAATATGTCATGGGACGGAGAAATATGTGGTAAACCACTCCATATATTTTTACTGTTTTACCCTCGATAATTATATCATTTTGTATCATTTTAGTAGTTTGATAAACAAAAGAATGATAAATTGGGCCTGGTTTATTTAGTAATCCATGCTCTCTCTAACTGATAACAGTGGTGGAACCAGACCAAAATTTAGGAGGTGGTTATGGTAATTGTCAAAAAAAAAAAAACTAACGTCATAATTGTTGAGCAACGCTTAAACATTATTAGACAAAAAAAAGTAGTGCTTAAATGTCTCTTAATTATCCATAATAGTGCCGGAATTTCTAACACACAATTAATATATTATACTAAAATAATACATAAAAAATCATAGAAATTTACTATTTAATATAACATATCTTAAAAAATTTATATTTATATTTATATTTAAATCTACAATAATTAATGTCTAATTACTAGAATCAAAAATAAAATAAAATTGAACAATACAAATTTAGAAAGATATATAAAAACAAATAGAGAAAAGTTGTAAATACAATTAATAATACAAATTATGTAGAACAAAGTGAATACAAGCATGTGGAGTATTAAAAATAAATAAAAATTAGCCTCGTATGGACAGCCTAATAGTACTCCCTCCGTCCCACCTATTTTTTGCACTCTTGTTTTTTTAACACTATTCTCCATCAAAGTTTGATCGCATATTTGAATAAATATATGAACAACAATATTATCGTACATAATACTGTTCAATTCTTCGTAACAAATAGTTTCTAAATATTAATTTTTTATTTTCCATTATTATATGTAGGTATATTAGCGGTCAAACATGTTTCTTGAACAACGTAACAGTTCTCTCTCCGCAGAAACAGCTGGGACGAAGGGAGTACTATTTAATGACCCACTCATAGGTGACAACCTGATAGGCCATGCCTTTTACTGATAGTGAGTTTTTAGAGGAAAGAAACAAAAAAGAAACATAGCTGTATCACTTGTCTTCCCGAACGATGCTCAGTTCATCGAACCTGCAACTAGGACGGGGCGGAGCAGACATCTTGAGGGGGGAGAGCAGGATAATTTTACTCTCCATCTACACTTACGTACCACTAAAAGTACTTGTTCCATGGATCTTAGTGGAGGCAGGCGCACCCCCTTTCCCCCTAGTTCCGCCATTGACTGAGAGGTACATGGTTCAAACTACACCCCTGTTAAAAGTTGTGAATATTAGAGAAATTTCTTGGTAGGGATTACCCAATGATATGGGACCGTGTCGGTGATTCTCGCTGTGATTTCCCAACCCACAGGTGGTCGATAAAGGTGGGATCATGGTGGTTCTGGTTTCGGTGGCAGTGGCTTGTTGGTGGTGCAACGTTTTCAGGAGGGCGTCCCCATCTATACAATTGGATGGAGTTTCAGGCCCCACTGAGCTTCAATAGATCTAGATTCAATGGTGGTGTCTCCTAGATTCAATGGTGGTGTCTCCTAGTAAGGTCCTAGAGTAGGATGCTTGTATGTAATTTGGTTGCTTGTATATAATCTTTCAAAAAAACAAATGAGTAGTAGCGGTGGTGGTGATGGTGGAAATGGCGGTGGAGATGGTTGTGGTAACGATGACAATGGCATTGGTGTTAGGGGTGGTTGAGGTGGTTGTGGCGGTGGAGATAGTTGTGGTGACGACGACACTGGTGGTGGTGACCTTATGGTGGTGCTTGAGGCTGGGCGAGTGAGGAAGGAAATGGGCCAGGTGCGTGAACGAGTGCAATGAACGTGTGCGGTCACATGCTTGCAAATGCGAGCACACGATTACGATCGGAGGGGTTGGTGTGAGTGATTATGGTAAAAAAACCGATGGGCACGATCACAGCTCAGGTGGGATGGTGGGAGCAAAATCGAAATGATGGATGTAGACACCCTGATGCCGGATGGGGGTGCATTCGGGTGGGGAGGGGTTTTTTGCGATGTTGGGGTGGTGGCTGGTTGTTGGTGAGTTCGAGTGGGAAGAGGTTTTTTTATCAGGAAGCAGGGGTGGTGGGTAGGGGAGGGGTGAGTTGAAAATCTAGTGTGATGGTGGATAAGGGGTGGATTTTAAATACTTTTTATAATAAACTTGTGGTATATATACTTACTAGGACATTGATAATGTTTGTGCGGAAGCTCACCTGCGGAGCCCTGGCATGATCCTTGGGTCGAATCCCACACTGATAAAAGGTATTAGTGTCGAAGATTAATTATGAAAGCATGAAAAGATACCAAACTGGATTTGGTAAGATGAATAAGTATATAGTAACTTTTCATAGTAACTTTTATATTAAAATTTAATTAGTATATTTACATGAAAATATTATAAGTGAGATTTGTGAAATATGAATAAATAATAATTTATTTTATATTAAATTAGCGGGTATATAACGGGTTTAGTGGGGCGAGTGGAGATGGAGAGAGAGGCGATGATGCAGGTGTGAACTAATATGCACACTCGACCCACTACCCATGGCGAATATCATTTTCATACCCAAACCCGCCCCACCCCACTAAAACTACCTCCAAACCTGCCTCATTGGGGCAGATGTAGAGTGGATCCCTATGTACAACCAAACCAGCTGCTGATTGGAACCCAACCACAAACATTCTCAGGTGTGGAATTTCCAAACATCCAGATGGCACCACCGACACAGATGGAAAAAAGGCAAATTAACCATGTCATAGGTGACGTTCTTTTGTTCCAACAATACATTCAGTAGATAATCGGTGTAAACCCATGGACTGGAGAGCGTGATCCGCACTCCGTGAAGTCGTTAACTACCTTGAGGGAGAGCAATTAACCTGCAAAGTGCCTCTCTAAGATAGAAATTATAAGTTGCTCTCGTGCTCACTGCTAACTACTATAGAGTATCTAGTGGCAAGTACCGAGTCACCCACCGAGATACTATAATTTGAAATTCGACCACATATAACCCACAATCGGGTATTACTCTGATTGTGTGTCGGGAATAGATTGTGCTTTAAACATATGATTGGGGGGTTTTGTCTAACAACTAATGAGCATGCAAATATAAAGAGTAAAAACTATAATTAACTAGTCTTGAGAATATTTGCGTAACTTGATTGAAGACTTTGATCATAGATTCTATTACATGTAAGACATATAAACCTATCTCATGCCTATGTCACATAGTGTAAAGGTGGCCAGGAATTCCCAATGTCTTTCACAAAAAGGTTCAGCTCCACTTAAGAGCCACCACATCGCCTCCGTAATTAGGGAATGAGCTTCAATCACTTTTTTGATACCACAATTATTTCCCTATCAATCTCACTCCCAATGATAACGAGCCCTCGTTCAAAGGAACTCAGCCTTGCATAGGTCACAATTGTTAGATATGAGAGTGAGAAAAATACGTCCTAGACATTCTACTATGGACACCAACCCTAGACCTAGAGAGGCAAAAGAATTGGCATCTCGTGATGACTCTAGGGTTAACATGACCCTAGTCGCTACAAACTATCAATGTCTATCGATTGGGGTAAGCAAAGGGTTTCCCCTTGTTAAGCATCAATCTCACCCCTAACATGCACTTTACTACACGACTAGCCAATTAGGTTAGAGTCTAACGATCGGGGCGGTAATCTCGGGGTAGCATGTATGCACTCACCTCCCGGTACTCTCGAACCTACGGTAGCCCTAATCTAACATTCCCAAAATAGCAATAAGCCTAGCACGATAGTATACTACGTATAAATATACGGATGCTTCATAGAAAATACTTGGCATACATCTTACAAGAATGTAAAGCATAAATCAAGCACAACTATTCATAGAACATAAAGATAGGAAAATCTAAGAATCTCACAAAGTCAACATCAAGTCATGAATACAAATATTTCCCTAAGAAATAAACTACTCTAGAAGCATTGAATCTAAAGCAATCATTGGATTCAATGCCATTGGGAAAAAATAGGAAAATTAAATGAAAAAAGAAGATAGCCTCCTTCTCTCTTTACCTACTCTTCGTTCTAGAAATAATGATCAAACTTCTACTTCTTAAACCCTAGTAGATTAATGGATGCTTATATAGTAGGTAGAATTGGGCCTTAGGAAAGCCTAAAAATCTAAGAAACTCTAGCATTCATGTCAACACTTGTCGTGCTATACTGCACAACCCGTGTTGCAAGGCCTGCGCAAAAGCAAACAGGAGGCTGACTGGAGGTCCTTCTCGAGAAAAATGAGCGTGCAACCCGCAGAATGGAGATCTTTATATGTCTATATGATCGCACGACCCACGCAATGGGTCGCATACTAGAGTGTGTCCGCAGGTCTTCTAAGTGCGCAACCCGCGCAAAAGCTCACGGATCGAGGTCTGGAGTCTTGTTTTCACCTTCTAAGGATGCGGAACTTGTGGAATTTCATGGCCCGCACCTGGACTTATTCTCCTCGACACTTGGCATGGCATCTACACTGGCTATGCTAGTCTTCATTTTTTCTGGACTTGACTCATTTTCTTTGATGAATTCATCTAATACCCCGTGTTTAACTCGTGGCCTTTAGTCTCATACCATCCTTACGAATGACCTTCTAAAATCTACTACCATTCTTGTGAATGACCTTCTAAAGTAGTCCAAAGTGCGTACGAGCAATCTATAAGTAAATGATGGATTTAGATATGAAAACCACAAATAGTCATCTAAACCCCTCGTAATGTAAACTCATCTAAATATAGCTATCTACCATACAAAAGATAGAAAAAGAGATGTTAAATACCTTAGGGAATATATGCATTTGACGTCTCATCAGATCAACAATACCCACATTGGCAGATGGCTCAGCCACAACCTTCGTTTCCAGAACATCATATCAGTATTATTAAAAACCCTTCATGATCATGGACGATGAAACCCCATATGGGATAATGATTGTGATGTGGGGATTCCTTCCTGACCAACATTATATCTGGAATCAGCACAATTCTCCATGCTAGCTTTGTGAAACCTACAGAACAAGGTCCCAGGGAAGCCCCCGGGATCCATCTCTGATGCCTAAGTCACTGTATGATCATTGTATAAACAGTATCTGGAAAAATTCCATAACCTTTCTAATTGTTCAGACCGTATACATATATAGCTGATATATACCGTAATCTTTACTGATCATGGACCATGTTCCTAAATTGTGGTTTTAGTGACATGATCGTGGGTGAAAGCCATTTTCTTCTATAGATTCACTGATACGGTTAGCTAGGAGTGGGAAAAATTCACGAGTAACTTCTATAGATTTAAAAAAAGATTCTAATCCGTTCATTTGGGACAATATATGTTAGAGAAGCAATGTCCCGATATACAAAGGCAACTTCAGGACTTATTGGATAACTACATCGATGCATGATCATAGACTGTATATATTTAACATAATTTCCATCACATCTAGTGGTACATAAACTCAATATTGATTTGATGATTAAGTCAATTAAGTATAAGAGACAAGTCTTCGCCCCAAAGAGCGTACATAGGATCAAGATGAAGTGTCAAAGATTTTGAAATTTGATAATATTATATATGTGCTCTACTCAGAGTGGATCGAGAATTTCTTCATGGTTAAGAAACATGATGGTGGATGAAGAATGTGTATCGACTTTATCGAGACCTAAACAAGCATTTCTCAAAGAATAGCTATCATCTTTCCCCCATCAATCAACTTTTGGAGGCCATCACAAGATACGATATATGCATCCATTTATCCAGGGTCTGGTACTATCCCCTTACAAACGACGTCCCCATTGACTTCGATGACCTTAGCACTTCAGCCGTTAAGGAATGGGATGGAGTGTTGATTTGGTCTAGGAGTAAGGGTTGGACACCCCAATGTTGAGTGGCCTTATACCAGGCATGATTAAGGATGCCCGTGGCCTCTGGAGAAATTTACTCATCCAATAAGCCCTTCATATTATTTGGTAGCCTACGAACAAGCTCCTCGATCATCGAAGTCGGAAGGGGTTTAGGTCTTAGGTCATCAAAGGAGATGAATCAATATTTCCTAAATAAGCATGCATTGAAGCTGATCAACAATAACAACTCATTGTTCAGCTCTTTGTTTAAGGAGAGTAATCTAGCTTCTCCCTCCGTCCCAACCAAATCTTCACACTTTCCATTTTTGTCTGTCCCAGACAAATCTGCACACTTTCCATTTTAAGAAAAATTTAACCAGTTAAAAGACTTACTTACCCATAAACAATGGTACTAAAACCCTACCACTCATCCCCACCCACCCTCTTTTCTCCCTTCATCTCCCTCCCCAAACCCTCGCTGCTCCATTTTCTCTCTCTCTCTCTCTCTCTCTC
>JAUOBV010000001.1:11074851-11084890 GCA_032360425.1 Rubia occidens
ATGACTTATTATACCTATACCCATTTGAGTTTAAAAATAAACAACCCGCTTGACCTGCGGGTTGCGGGTCTATTTTGCCACCCTAAATTACACCCTTCGTTTCACCATAAGTTTAGATATTGATTTTTTTTTTCAAGTTGAAATATGTGGAGAAAATTGACAGAAGAGAATAAAAAGATTAATGAGTGATTAAGAATACTTTAATTGTTGTCATAAGAGGAAATGTGACAAATTTATAAAATCATACAAAAATGGAAAGTATATAAATTTAACAAAACAAAGGGAATATTCTTATTAAAACCAGTATTTTGCACGTTAAGAATATATTTATACCACTTGATTTTCTCTTAATTTTAACACACCTTTTATTTATTTGTTTTTCAAATTTTCTTTTATAATAAAAATGAATTATCCTTATATTATCCACTTAGTTCAATGAGTCCGTCTCTTGAAAGACGGTCTTTCCAAAGTTATGTAAATACCAAGGTTTAAAGTGTAA
Organism: Rubia occidens; assembly: GCA_032360425.1. Lineage (NCBI taxonomy): Eukaryota > Viridiplantae > Streptophyta > Magnoliopsida > Gentianales > Rubiaceae > Rubia > Rubia occidens. The sequence continues at coordinate 11,075,351 of JAUOBV010000001.1, forward strand.
ATGAGAAGAAATTAGGATAAAATTTTCGGGTTGCATGAATCGGGTTATAAATTTTATGACTACTACACGTTGTATGATAAAATTTTATTATTGCAATTTAAACCTTTTACCTTTTATAATTTTAATTAACCCCCGTCTTTCCATAAGGTTATGGAAAGACGGTCTTTCCCAAAACTTTGCCTAATTCAATATACATAATTCAATTTAAAAAATATAGAATAACCTTGACTTAGATAGATGGGCTTCGATCAAATTATCTACTCCCCCGTCCTACGTTAAACTGCACACTTCACTTTATGTCACTATTTACTGTCCAACTTTGACCGTATATTTGACTAGATATATGAGCAATAATATTATCGCATGTGATATTGTTGGATTCGTCATAACAAGTAGTTTCTCAAAAATAACTTTTTGTTTGCTGTTATTATATGTAGTTAAATATATTAACGATTAGACAAGTTTCTTGATGAACGTGAAAAATATTCCGTACAATTTAACCTGAGACGCAAGGAGTAGTTGATTCCACGGAGATATTCTACCAGCTCAGAGTTTTAAAGAATTATCAAAAGACTAAATTATTGTTTTGGTCTCCAACATATGTCGAAATACCAACTTTTGGTCCCCGATGCCAATACCACATACATTCGGTAACCAACAAATACAAAATGATTTTTTTGGTCCCCAGAGGTGATTTTCAGGTAAAGTCAAGAGCAAAATTACCTGGAAATATATGAAATGACAATTATAGCCTCGATTTTTTAAAAATAAATAAAAGGAAGAGAAGACCGGATTCCCGCTGCCCATACCCGATTCCCAGCCACCCTATTCCGCCACTACCTAGACCTCCTCCCCGCCACTTGATTTCTCGCTGCCTGACTTCTTCCCCGCCACGAGCTTGCAGAGGCGCCGACGAGCTTAGGTTACCATGGCAACGTCATTACTCCATCTCCGTTCAGATTTCTACCTACTGCCACCGAAAAAATTCTTTGACCTCTGGCGCTGCTAAATTAGACGTGACCTTTCTATGGGTTTCAATCTTCTTCGTCTTCGGTTGAACCCGCCCCGCCGTTTCAACCTTCGCTGCCTCCGGGTTTAAAGGTCTTTCGTTTCCAGCTTCTTCGTCTCTGAGTTTCCGTCTCCGACTTCTCGAATTGCAAAGACCTATCGGATGTTTCTTCTTCAATTTGCAGGTGACGTTGGAGCGGGTGACAAAGCGTAGTGGCGTCGGGTGAGGTGGGTTAGGGTTTTGAGGGTGGCGCCGGAGCTGGGTGGCGTCAGTTTCCTGATATGGCCCAGGAGCTGGGTGGTGTCGGCTCGTCGCAATGGTGGTGGAGTTGCGGTTTCAAGATCTCCAATGTTAGGATATGATGTCAGGTTTCAAGATATCCGGAGAAAAATGAAACAACGACCAAGGCAGTTGGGGAAAGGCAAGGCTAGGGATGACTTCAAAGAAGAAATCATGTGGATTTCTATTGAGCTTTTAGTTGGATTTAGATGTTTTTGGATTTAGGTTGACCTAGGAAGAGGGGGAGCTCTACGGGGCGGAGGGTGGACCAGTGGTCAACGGCGAAGAGAGGTAGCGGCGGCCGAACCAATGGCTAACGGTGGCGCTGAGAGAGTGGCCGGAGCAGTGGCTGACGGTGAATTTAATTGCTGCTGCCGTTTTAGAAATTAATCTTGATGTTTTTTTAATATTATATTTTTAATTAATTCATGCTTTGATGTGTGGACTATTTTTTTTAAAAAAATTTACTCTATTACAGATGTTTTATATTATCCAGTATCTGTGTCACTTTATAATGCACAAATACTTTGATTTTTTAAAGTTCATGTATTTTTATTTTATGTTTACCTATTCAAAATTCATGTATCTTTTAATATTTTTATTTTATGTTTAAGCATTTTTGTTTAATGTTTATTTTAGTGTTTTATTTGATGTTTTACAATTTAAATTATGTGATTTTCTAGATATTTAACTATTTAATTTGATGTATAATTTTAGTGTTTTTATTTGATGTTTATCTATTTTAATTTGATGTTTATTCTAGTACTTTAATTTAATGTTTTAACTAATTTTATTTGAATTTGATAATTTTAAAACGCACATAGTCTTGTTTTAGGCAAACTAAACTGTAGACGGGGACCTTTCTGCAATTCTTTTCTCATTCCTCTCCACATTTACTCTCCCTCGGGAAAGAACCCAACAAGAGATGTGAAGAAGAACGGAAGAGAATTGCAAAAAGCTCATTGCTTGAACTTTAGACTGGCTCACGTGAGACCACCGCTAAAAAGTGATGTGCTAGTATATAAATTAAAGACTAAATTGTTTATTTAGCCCCAACATATTTTGGAATAATTTCTTTGGTCCCCACTCCCAATACTGCCCCTATTCGACCCTTAACATTTTGAAAATAACTTGTTTGGTCCCCAGTTCGGTTTTCGAGCAGTTTTTCGTCAATACATGTCACGTGACATAATTTTCCGGCAAGCCCAGGGGTAAAATCGTAATTTTACCCCTGAATTGAAATTTATGAAAAAAGGAATCCCTGCTGCGCGCATGAAGCCACGCGCATAATATCTGGCCTAAAACACGCGCGTGAAGACACGCACGTCTTCTTCCTCCAGCTGATGTGTGCATCTGACGCGCGTCTACTCCAGTGCCACCGCTATGTTCCCCTGCCGAGAAGACGAGACAACGGCGCGGGGAGGGAAAAAACTAGACGACGGGCGTCGGAGAGAGATCGGGAATGGGTCGATTCGAGAGAGCGGGAACGAGAACAATTCGAGAGAGCGGGAACGAGACGAGTAGCAGAAACTCCGTTCGACTTGTGAGAGGAGAATACGACGCTGGAGACGACGCCGTTTGACTTGCTTTTCGACGCGGTGATGGTCGAAGTGGAAAGACAAGGAGGTCCGACGCCGGGTCGGGAACGATTCGAGTTTGGGGTAGGTGAAGAGCGGGGAGGAGGAAGAGTGGCAGCAGCAGGTCCAACAATTCAAGGCAGGAGGTGAACGATGGCAGCGGGGTGGGTGAACGATTTAAGGCAGGAGGTGAACGATGGGCGCCGCCGGTGAAAAGTGGCAGCGGCGGCGCCCTTCGACTTTGGGGCGGTTGTCGGCGGCAGCGGCGGGGGAGGCGAATGTGGTGATCGGCGGCAACATGGATTCTTTTTTTCAAAAAATTTCAATTCGGGGGTAAAATTTCGATTTTACTAATTTTACCCCTGAGAGTACGGGAAAATTATGTCACGTGCCGGTCACGTGAACTGTATTGACGGAAAACCGCCCAGAAACCGGACTGGGGACCAAACAAATTATTTTCAAAATGTTAAGGGCCGAATATGGGCAGTATTGGGAGTGAGGACCAAAAGAAGGTATTCCAAAATATTTTGGGCTCAAATAAACAATTTAGTCTAAATTAAAGGTTCTTTATTGTAAGTAAGTGTTTAGGAGTACAAGTGGTTAATAAGTCCATGTGAACTAGGCCAAATAAATCATTCTTGGACCAGATAACAAGCAACTTCCAGGTTAATTTCAGATGCTATACATGCTGAAAAACGGCACCGGAATACACCGAAAACAACAAAACAAAAAAAAAATGCAAAGATAAGATAGCAGACGTATTCATTTTAGTAAGTATTTAGCAGCACTCAGCTCTTCATATTCCGAAACCTGCAACTGAGAAATCTCAGAGCATTGTGCTAAGCATCAATCCAAAAGCATTAATACCAAACACAAACTCAAACTGTAACCGCTTCAGCCCTGTCCGGGAAGACACACTGCATTTTGAGATTTCAAGCGAAACATACGCAAAAATTCAATGATTGAACTACCTGTTACCTCTAGGATTTCTAAAAACTTGCAACCTGTGATGATGAACACCCACTGTGGCAAAGTAGATTCATGTTTCAGATGCTAAAAAAACTGAGTACAGACATGACTTCTCCTTTGGGACAGAGGTAGCCATGAATATCTCCAGAAGTTCTTGCAGTAAAAGAAATAATGGCCCCTACAGTAGCCAGCAAAGTATTTATGGCATTGGTTTGTAAAACAAATGCAAAATGAGTGGGTAACTAGAAACCTAATATATGGTCAAAACAGGTTCTGTCCTGTATGCATTCACAAGGGATGCAATGAATAAATGATTAGCAAAATATTCAGGCACAACATTTAAATAAAAAGGGCAGGAATTGATCAAGAGAATAAGTTGAATAAATATCATCTGTCTGAGAATTTTCTCCTCTCTAAAATCTTCATCAAAACCCAACCAAAATAACCATTCATACCTATTCAGATAAGACATGGCTCTAAGGATGTGAGATTATCATGGAGACTAAGGGGTCATTCATTACAAAGATGAACGAACAGAAAACCAGTAACAGATGCAGCAGCCTACAACTAAACCAAAAGCAGATTTCTTAGCAGTAAAAAGCATTCTCATATATTTACCAATGCAATACTTCATAGCATGAAATTATATATCCAGGATCATCATGATTAAAAGAGCAGGCTTTTGGAGTTTTCTATCACCCACATTCCATGCCATATCTATCATTATATGCACCACTAGACAATTAAGAGGACAAAAGGGAAAAGGACAGATCAGTAGACAGTAGTGCAAGAGAAGCCAAGGTTGCAAAACCTGCATCATGTATAGTTATTGAGGTGAAAATGGCAATGCTGGTTTCACCACATAGACAACATTCTGATTTTCTTCGAATCCCCCAATCTCATCATTCATTGATCTAAACTTCTCATCAAAGTCTTAAAGGAAAGGGGGAGGAATGAGCAGTAACTATGACATGGAGAAACACAAATTGCCTTTTAGAAATGCAGCACCACCAAATGGAGTTTTATAACAGGTAAAAATAAAGAATTCAGTATGAAGATTATCACAACTACACAGAATGCATTCTGGAAATACTTGAGTAAAATGATGTAATGATGCTCAATCATGTCCTGATTTCTTCAATGATGTAATGATGCTCAATCAAGCAAGGGAAGAGAGACCAATTTGCATTTACCTTGGGAGAAAATAATTTCCAAGACGAGTTAATAAATATTTTCAACAGAATAAACAGAAGTTCTGAGCCCAAAATGGTCATATTTATTATCTTTGATCAGAATTTACTGTTTGCTTTAGCCTTTCCCAGACTGCAAGGCCTTCAGGGTGGCGATTTACATAAGATTTTATGAATAATTTATCTCCACTCGCTAGCAAAGTGCTCAACGCCAAATTGGGTTCTGCCGCACCTTGATCTTGAAGCCACTTGTACATTTCAAGCCTATGCTTAACCCTTTGTATCTTGTAGGAGATAAACGCCGGGAATGGCAACAGAGCAGACACATTATAACCCATATCATTTACAAGAAACTCAATCTTTCTTTGAATTACATCCTTAGATAAATTAAGAATTTGAGGAGCCACTCTGACCATATCTGCAACTTCCTTTGGATTCAAACCAGCATTTACTAGAATATTAAACCTCTCTTGAAGTTTCACTCCTTTGCCTCGAAAGGACTTGATAGCTCTTTTCATCTCATCTGAGTTCTCATCAAATCCAAGGTCCAACAAGAACTTTTTTTTAATCATCTGAGATCTTTCCTCTGGTTCAAAGGTCCGTGATCTCTCGTCTTTCTTCCTAACAACCCAAGTTTTAATAATTTCAGGGTTGTTCTTGGCTAATTCCCGGAGCCTCTCCTTGCTGAAACTCATGGTAGCAAGTAAGCTATTAGGTCTCTTTGTAGCACTTGAGCCAAGTAATATAGAATTTGAACAAATTATCTCTCCTATATCCAGGACATCCATCTCAATATCAGTAAGAAACTTATAAGAATGCTGCAAATTCTCGAGAAATTTTCCAACCAGGATTTTTGGAAACTGCATGAACATAGAGCATATCTCATCTTGCAAGTACCCAAATTTAATCAAGAAGCCTATAAGTGAAAAGGTTTTGGTTCCTGATCTCTCGAATAATAGCCCGGGATGACTACAAACTAAACCACCCAACTGCTCGTCGCTGCAACCAATCTCTGTCAGCAAACGCAACAAGTCAAGAATCGAGCTCCAATTGTACGAATTCCCAGCTGACACATGCTTCTCAATCCAATCATATCCAGGTCCAACGCTATTCAGCCTCTGTAAAATCTTGAAGAAATCCAGTTTCATATTTCCAACCAAAAGACGGGGACAAGAAACAACAGCCTTAATAACGAAAGACTGGCTGAGGCCCATCTTTTCAAAGGACGCTAGTTTTTTCGGCAAAACCGTTTCGTTATACCTAAATATCTCCGGCGCTTCCTTGTAAAACTTCCCTATCTTCTTTCTTGCAATCCCGTAATCACACAATACATGATAGTTATCCATCAAAACAGGATCATCACTCAGGAACATTAACTGCCTTGGGAGTAACAAAGAGTACTCAGAAGTCTCCAGACCCATACTCTCAAAGAAGGGCTCAAATTCATTAATAGGATGGTATCTCAAAAACCTCGTAACCGACCTCCGAATCTCAGCCTGATTATTACTATCTACTCTAGTCAACAACCTTCCCAGAAAACAGGGTGAATTTTTACTCATTGTTTCAGCATCCGTAAACAACAAACTTCTAGTGGAATGCAAGTAGTCAAGCAACGCAGCCTGAGCTTCTCTCTTAGCTGCCTGGGTTATCTGGGGCACATTATCAGACTTTTGGGCGCTTTTTGTTCTATAAAACCTAAGAGCTTCAAAACTACTTCTTTGTAAGCTAAGCTTATCATTAACGAAATTAGAAGAAACCCATTTTTGAACAAAGAGAATTCTAAACTTTTGGGTAAATGCCATCGAGATTTGGGTCGGTGGATGAAGTTAACAGCGACAATCAGAAAATAAAGGGAAAAAGACAGGATTTTTTCAGACAAGGAATATATTGAAGCACACAGGAGAAGGTTGTTCAGAGGAATAGTTGCTTACCGTAATGTAGAGGGGGAGGTCGATTGGTTTTCGGGAGGTGAATATGCCGTAGCAGCCATTAAAGTTTAGTCCATCGTTTCAGACATAGCAGAGCGGTTTTTAGTCGTATCAAGGGTTTTAAATTTTTTCTTTTTTTCACCCAATTTAAAATAAAAGGCGAATAAAATTTTAAAAATTCAACAAAAATTGCTATATTTTTATCATACTAATATATAAATTATATGAAGTTTAAACCATTAATCTCGGTTTTCTATTTCCTCTTTGCATTACCAATTGTTTTCACCGTCAACGGCTCTTTTCCACTGGAATTTACCGCCAACCATGACGGATCCGCCAATAAATATTTCCTACAATCTCTTAACACCCGCCCCCAACCTCTTACCACCAATCTTCCATCTAATCCAAACCTTAATCCTATTACAGAGCATAAGGGTAGACCTCGCTTGCCTATACTCTGAAGATGAGGTTCATCAGCTATCAACCCATTACAGTAACACCCTAATTGAAAAATTCCTAAGATCAAGACCGACCATGGAGCAGTTACACACCGCGTTTTAGACGGCGGGCTTCAAAGGAAACTACCAAATCGGTTCGCTGGATTTCAAGCATATACTCATCTGCTTTGAACAAACTGATGATTTCCAACGCTTTTGGATCAAGGGATGATGAACTTTGAACGGAGCCCCTATGAAGGTACTACGATGGTCGCCATATTTTACACCTCATTCATAATCGTCCATTGTACCAGTATGGGTTACTATTCGTGATGCACCTTTGTACTGCTATAATACCTCATCGATTCAGTCTATTGGTAGTCTTGTTGGTAACTTTATAAAAATGGACACTGCAACTGCTTCCCTAACTAGGCCATCAACCATTAATATTTGTGTGGAAATTAATCTAATGCATAATCAAAGGCAATCTATTAGACTGGGATCAATTAACTCTAATAACAAGTATGGTATAGAGTATGAGGACCTGCCATTTTACTGTTCACATTGTTGTAAATTAGGTCACTCTCTGAAAGAATTCGGATTAAGAACCTAGTAGTTAATTTGAAAACCTTGAGGAACTGGAAGCCTACTGGTATAATTTTTGCTGAACCTCCCTCAATTCTTGATGACTTAACAAACTGTGAGGATAATGTACATTTGGGTGATAAGGATTCTAACTACCAGCCTAGTGCCTCTAAAGTATCACCCAGGAATCACCAAAATGAAGTTTATCCACATATATCTCAGGTGACAAACAAAACAAGCAACCATGACCTCTACATATCTTTAGATATTAGCACAAGACCTATATCCCTTAACCATGGTACCCCAATTTCAAAAATTAACAAGGAGATGGTACTTGAACCCTCATCAAAGCACTCTAACAAGAACCATTCCAATAGTTTTCAATCAGATGAGTCACTGATCTTTAGAATTGACAAGAATAAGAGACACTCTATGTCCAAACCTTACTCGAAGGATGACGTTAACATCCATGATACTAATTTTCTATTTCATATTTCTACTAGTGACCTTCTTGCTCCTCCTTTAGATAGATCTAGTCCAATTATCACCAACAGGTTTCTTCCTCTTCAAGAAAGAGAGGACACCCCAGTGGAGGACACTGAAATTTCAAGTTCACAAGTGTATCAGCTGGACAAGGTAAGCCCAGAAAACAGTAAAGTTAATACCAAATCAAAAATGACTAATTTTTTTCACTCAAATGAACAGGATGACACTTAAAACACCATCAAAACACCCTTCTACCCGTAAATATGAATAGGCAAAATCTTCAAACTAATTTTATGGTTTGGAGTCGTAGAGGTATGGAAACATCCATGGTTAGATTAAAAAAACTAATCAGGCTTCATAAACTGGAAGTTTTAGTTATCATAGAACCTATGCACCTTAACTCTAAATGCCATGATTATATGAAAAAACTCCACTTTCATAACTGTATGTTCTCGGAGTCAAGAAACATATGGATTATGTGGAACACATCAGTTACAATTTCCTACATAGATTAAGGAAATCAATATTTATCAATCAAACTTGACTGGATCTTAGATAAATCAGAAATGGAACTTGTGCTAGTTTATGGATTCACAAATATGATAGGAAGGCGACAACTCTGGTCTGATCTATCCTCATTGACTGTAGCCAAGAGGATAATAATAGGGGATTTTAATGCAATCTCATCTATTAGTGAATATAAGAGATCATCTAATCCAGACTCAGGAAGCATAAATGAATTCTGCAACTTTATCTTTTCTAATGCACTTGAAAAGATCACCACATTGGGTAATTTTTTTTTACTTGGAGTAATAACAGGTTACATCAACCTACATATAAAAGGTTAGAAAGAGGTCTAGCTTCTATTGCCTGGAAAGAATCCTTTCCAGCCAGCTCCATTCTGGTTTGAATAGAATGATATTAGAACACTCTCCACTTCTACTTCATATTAGTAGTAACCAAAACTTCTGGGAGGTCATCGTCGTACCTCTCAAAGATGTAATTTTTAAGCCCTTATTGCTTACTAACTACAACTAAGTAGCTAGTGGCAAGTCGGGATCGTCCACAGAGACAGGAGAT
>JAUOBV010000001.1:11129706-11142797 GCA_032360425.1 Rubia occidens
GGGTTTAATTTTATACCCACTTTTCTTCTTCAAGAGTAGTTTAGAGAGAGAAAATACTCTTCCTTCTCTCTAGCTTATTTTGCTTTCTTCTCTTTATTTTTCTTTTGCCCAAAAGTGTTGAATCTAATGCAATATTTGAGTTCAATGCTTAGGGGGTAGGGAATTAACTTGGGTATTATATTTGTATTCATGTATTAATGTTTATTTTGTGATATTTACTAGATTAACGTATTTATATTTAATTTGTGTATGTTGGGTTGTTCTTAATGTTTGTGAATTGCATGATTGTCACACTTGGTTAGCACACACCAAGGTCTACTTTCATGTTGGCGCAATATTAATACCCCCCCTGGGGAGGGAAACCTAGATTCGCTTGGGGTAACGATGAGTTCGGATCCACGTGGGTGTATGCACGCGGGTTGTCGTTGTTAACATTACGATCGACCATGCACTAGTAAACCGACGAGTTGGTCCGAAGGATAGTGGGTAGAGATAGATTGAGTAGCAAACTAGGTTTAGCTTTGCAAGCCTAGAGCCATTGATAATGTGCTTCACCCCCTTTACCTTTTTAGGCCTAGGGAGAAGCACTCGTTTTGTAGTGCCCGGGACGTAATAGCACGGGGGAGACTCAGATCTGCACGGCAGACATGACCGTCTTTGCATTCCCCTAATTACGGAGGCGGTGCCGATGGAAGAATGCGTGCATACCCTACATGATAGGTATGGATAATTGTTGACTATCGACCACACCACGTGTCATAAACACTAAAATAGGCTTAAAGTTGTATGTGATGAAATCGATGATCAAAACGACTGTAATCATGTTACGCAAATATTCCCCGAGTGCTAATTCATATAGTTTATTCTTGTGATCATTTGCATGCTAGTAGTAAGTTATAAAACCCCCTCCAATGCTTATTTTACTAACACGTGGTCGGATTGACGACCCGATCACGGTGCGTATAGTTAATTATTAGATTCCTAACATCTTTGGGGACAACCCCGATACTTGCTACTATTTATCATTCTTGGTACTATAGTAGTAGGAACGAGAGTAACATTACAAATCTCTATCTTTGACAGCCTCCTCTCGGTTTAGTAGATTTTTCGTGAAAAAGTTATTTATTAGCGACGCCAGGAGGGGGCAAGTTATTTACCTTTTATTTGCATAATTATGTTTTATTCTTCATCAAATTCTATAATTTCATGTTTGGATCTTCTCTAATCTCCAGAATTGGGGATTCAAGCTTCATAAAGACCATCTAAATTCATAGGTTCACATAGTTAGTAGAAGAGCATGCTATTAGCAGCAGGAATCGACAATTTTAACATGAATTTCATGATGATATTATGTTCAGATCGAGTTTTGAATTTTGTTCCAGATTTGAAAAGAAATTGATGATTTATACTTCATTGAACGCGCTCGGATCGGCTTGAATCGACGTAATTGTAGAAATTTGTTGAATTTGATTCATTGATTGACGACAAATTACGAATTTGGAGGAGTTTAAGTTGGAGGAAACTTGGGGAAAAGGAAACTTTGAGTAATATTTTTGTTAATTTGTATAAAGGTCTCTGTAATTTTGAGAACTTTTTAAAAATACAAAAAATAATTTGTGTTTTTTTTATCCAAAAATTATAGAAAGAAAGTTTGTCTAGTTTCCCTCGTCTAATGGTTTGTTTACTTGCCCAAATATTATAATTGAATAATCAAAGTAGTAACTTCCCCAAAAATCGTTTTTAGTCTAAATCGCAACTCTTCGAATCTTTAGGGTGGTGAACATAATTTACTGAAGAATTGTTGGTTTGGGTCCTATGTTTGCCGGTTCTCGGAATCCGTAATCCACACAGTTGGGGAGCACCAAGGTTGTCGGAAGCTTCTTGCCCCCGAAAATCACCTCTTCATCGCTGCAGCAGCTCCTCTTTGAGCAGGTATATTGGATCACAACTTTCGTTCTAGTTCGACCCAAACGAATAGCTGCCCTCTGTCTGGAGATTTTGAAGCGGTAAGTTCCTACAATTATGAGAGACAACATTGTTCACCTGGGTTTAGATTTTGTCAAACTCTGAGTTCAGGTTTTATGAGATAGAACCTTGGTTCTTCATTCCCCCCCATTCAATTCTCTGATTGGATTCGTGCTGTAAGAAAACCGTCTGTTTTTGTAAGGAATCTTCGGTCTGAAAATTAACGTCCCCGGAACCTAGTTACAGTTAATTGTGTTATGTAGCTGAGAAATATTCTTCTTTGTGTGTATCATTTGATGGGAAGTTTCAATTTTATGACCTAAGGAATTAAAATTCACTTTCCCGGACGATTAGATACCGGGATTCACTTAGGATGAGTTTACATTAACAAAAGCAATACGGGCAAAAATATAGTGTTCCCAAATGATGCAGTGTATAAAAGTTTATATATTAAATTTTTCTGTACCCAGATATGCAGAGTGATATGGAATATCAAATCCACATTCTCGAGCAAGAGGCCTATGGTGCAGTTCTCCGAGCTTTCAAAGCGCAATCTGATGCACTTTCTTGGGTAAGTATTGTTCTTACTTTATTTCCTCACCTCTATGAAGCCTTGGTTTAAGATTGGATGTTTCTCAATGCATGCCACCAGGAGAAGGAAGGTTTGATAACTGAGCTCCGCAAAGAACTGAGGGTGTCGGATGATGAGCACCGGGAGTTACTGACTTCTGTTAATGCAGATGAACTCATTCATCAAATCCGAGAGTGGAGGAAGGCAGGAGGTAGCCTTGGTGTTGCACCTGGCATATCTCAATCTGTTCAAGATCAACTGCAGAGTCCAACCATATCAGCCTCTCGCAAAAGGCAAAAGACATCTCAGTCGGTTCCTTTCAGCTCCCAAGGGCAGATGTTACTTCCTCAATCTGTTGTTGGTACTGCACAACCATCACCTTTGTCTGCAAAACGACCTCCAACTTTGGCAACTCTTAACCGAAGACCCCAGCATGTGCGTCAGCATCTTTTAATGAAATAATTACCAATATGTGTATCAAATGAACCCTTTGCCAACCTGTTTTCTTCTCCTTTATTTGTGCAGTATCCACATAGCAAGCAAGGACCGTCTTTTACAGATGGACATGCTGACAGAAGTGCTGATTCATTAATTGGGAGGAAGGTGATGAGGAGATGGCCTAGTGATAACAACTTTTATGAAGCCATTATAACAGCCTATGATGCTGTTGAGGTGTGTTTCATTTGCTGGTTTGGAACTGATTCATTTGGAATGTATTCTTTTATCTGTGGGTCTAGGGTGAAAGGCTTTTCTAAGAATATAATTTTCTTGTCTGCGGCCTTGATGAATATACTAGAAATATGTATGTGTCAGAAGTTATGAGACTGAAAGAATAAAAGTTCAACGAGTATCACTCTCTACTGATTTTCTTGGGCTTACAGGCTACACCAGATTGTTTAGACTTAACTTTTGCATTTTTCCCCCAGGGACGGCATACTCTTGTTTACGACATGAACACTGAAAATCAGAGTGTGGAGTTGGTTGATCTCAAGGAGGTAGGATTCTTAATTATTGGGTTATCATTACAGTATGCGTCCTTGATGCTTTGTTTTTATGGGTGTTTAGAAGTCATATATAGCATATGGTTTTTTTTCTTCGTATTTCTGGATGAGGTAAAAGTTTACTCTTATTCAGTGCATCTAAATTGTAATGTATAAGATGAGTACTTTGTGTTCATAATTTTTTAAGTTGATTGTTTGAGCTAGCATGACCTGCATTGTTTTTTGTTACTTCCTCCGTCCCAACCCTTTCTGCCGAGAAAGGGCTCTTTTTTTTTTCCTTTGGTTTAGGGAAATGTCTAAAATACCCTCTTTCAACCTCCTGCCTTCTGCATCCCACCTAGCACTGCCTACTGCATTCTTCAACCCACCTAGCACCACTAACCTCCGGCATCACCACCACGAATCACCGCCGAAAGACCATTAGAAGGCCGTGGAAGTTGAAGATAACCCACTTGTTTATGAGCTTAGGCCCGTCAGACTCAAGTTTGATTTCCACCGGGTTCACCCCTTATGAAGTCCAATCCAGAAAGTTGAATTTCGCCTGTTCATTAGCTAATCCGAACGGCTCTTTCCCTTTTGGCATTGCCGAGGATGATGTCTCTCGGGTTATGAGCATTGAACCTGCCCGGCTACATGTTGACCCAGAAGTAGTTCTTCTCTGGTTATGAAGCCGAGCATCTTTTTTTGGATTATGAAAGCAGTCAATTTGTAGAATCAGAATCTGGGTTTGATTTTTTTTCCAAGAAAATTTATGGATCAAGGTTGAAATAAGAATTGGAAAAATTAAAGGTTCCTGATATTATTTTATTGGAATTGTGCGGCTTCTTTTGGCTTCAAAAATAGCTGGTCTTTATGACTTTCTTGAGAGTAGATTTTTGTGAGGAAGATATTGTAAAATTTTAATTTTTCAGGGGTAATTATGTCTTATAGCATGTTGATTTTTTCCTAAAATGGAAAGTGTGCAGATTTGGCTGGAACTAACTAAAATAGAAAGTGTGCAGATTCGGCTGGACAGAGGGCGCACTACACTTCTCTGTCATAGTTTTGGCAGTTTCACTAAACCGTGTTGTTTAACAGATTTTTTATTGTATGGGATCCGTTTCGGTTTGTTTATTTGCCAATTTTTTATACTCCTTCTGTTCCTTAAAAAGAGTCTACTTAGGGAAACACTGGGTTTTAAAAAGCGCGCTTAAGCACAAAAAAGCGTACTTAAAGCGCTTTGTATCACAATGCACAGAGTAAGACGGAAAGCGCTGCGCGCTTTTTAGTGCTTTTGTCGAAGCGCAAAGAGCCCCCAAAAGTAAGCTTTTGGGCTGAGTGTGGCTTCTATATTTTGTTTCCTTTTATATAATTAAATAAAATATTAGCTTCTAGGGTTAATTAATTTAGGGATATAAGCCCTCATCTAGTTCAATACCTCGAGGAATAAACATTGTTGATGAGGATGAAGAAGAGATTGAGGGAGATATGGGAAATGATATAGAAGATGACATGGAGTTTTGGGATGGAAATGAGGTCCGTGAGGATACTTTTGATGGAGATGAGGATGATTTTTCTGATGACTAGATTTTAAAGCCTTAAATGATTTCATAATAATTTAAGAATCTTTTGATTTTAGTCGTTTTGTTCTTCTTACTGCCCTTAAAACTTTGAATTTGGTATTGTGTTAATAACTTTATTTGCCTTTTATGATTTTGTGTTATTATTCTAAGTTTGTTATTTGCTATGTTGTGTAATCAATGAAAGATTTCTAGCTCATGTTTTGCATGCCCTTTTATCCGAAAAGCACGCGATTGCGCTCAGCGCTTCGCGCTTGGGTATTTTTACCGTTACCGCTTCATTGCACTTTGTGCTTTTTAAAACCCAGGGGAAACATTTGTTGTCCCGAAAAAAGAGCCCTCTTTGAATTTTGTCACCTTGTTTTTCCTATCTAATAAAGATTTATGGCATTTACTATTTTACATGTGTCATTTAAACACATCTTACAATTGATAGTAAAAAGAGGAGTGAAATAATTTGTGGCAATACTCTTATATTATTGCTGTACCTCACCTCCTATTAGAAGTTGTCCCTAAGCTCTAAGGCAAAGTGGACTCATTTTGTGCAACAGAGGGAGTAGTGTTTTTATGCATGCCAACCACATCTAGTGGTATAAAGGGTTTAGTTGGTATTGTTTGTGTGACATGTATTGATGAATTCTCCGTTATGTGTAACTTACTAACTACATTCGTTGGTTTGCACTCAAACATCTCTCTTTCCCCCTCTGTATAGGTACAAAGATAGTTCTCTATATTCTAAATAATCTTGACTTGGCAGATTCCTCTTGAAGATATTCGTTGGATAGGTGATGATCCAGTGTTTTCTCAACGAGATGCTTCACTTGCTGGAAGAGAGCGGGGATCCTCACGAGATCATACTGACAATGATTTTAGGCCTTCTCAGAATGGTGTAAGGGATTCGGTTGACATTGAAATACTGCACACAGACACGCTTTTACAGAAGGTCCTCAATTGTTTATCTTTCTTTAATTATCCAATTTAAAGTGCTTGGCCTTCTTTTTGGTTTTTATCTTTTTCTTGTCCCTTTGGTTTGTGCAGGTGGAGAAGGTTGTTGAAGCTAGCCATCCTGATCTTCTTGAGATTCAAAAGGCTAAGAAAATGCTCAAGGTAAAGCAGTTTTAGGAATACCTGCATCTTTGTTATCTATCTCTGCTTTCATAACTGGATGTGACATTTGACTGATGTTTGTGCAGGAACATGAACAAGCATTGATTGACGTGATTGCAAAGCTTGCAGAAGCATGTGATGATGGAAGTGGTAATGAAACAATGTCTCTACATTTCTTCTACAATTGAATGAAAGCATTTAGGGAAATCTCATTGTTGAGTAGAGTGATGTTTGCAAGACTAGAGTATGTTATGTTGGTTTAATCTTGCAGGTTCTTTCTTTTGAGTTTCTTTCTCGTACTTGCTATTATTCTGCCTTAGGATGTTTGTCTGTTTACTCCCCAGTAGTTTCTTTCAATAAGGAATGCAATAACGCGCAATCTTAAACTATGAATTAGAGACTACCCATTAGCATGGTATGTGTTATGTGTACTCCTTGGATGCATGTAAATGACCATCTTAGAGATGTTTAGGGAAATCGGCCAAAGCATGAGCTGTCATGATAAATACATAATAGGTTATCTTGTTTGTTACTTCTTTCTGGTCCAACTTCTAAATGATAGTATCTGTTTGCATGCTTTTTGGCGCTCTAGTTTTATCGTTGAACTTGGCTGCTTTTGTTATTCTTTTTTGTAGATGGGTATAATCAGTATTCTCATGGGCTGGTCAATGTACCTGAGATTAGAGGAATCACTAATAGTTATGACCATGTGACACTGCCAGATGATGAAGATGAGGTTGTGGTCATTTAGCTACTCTTGATTTACCTAACCGACCAGCATTAAGCCATGCCCTAGTTTCTGAACTGCATGGTTAACTCTAGCATCGCCAATCGATTTGTATTTGTAGGAGTTTATACTATGTAAAGAATTCTAACGAGATTTCATATGGTGACAGAATTTTCTGTTATGCATCTTCGTGAGCCAACTAGTGTCTTTACTTTTAAGACATTGCATTGAAATTACGAGTTTATAGTAGTTCTTGAGAACGAGTACTTTGTTTCGTAGTTTATTTTATCGCGAGTATCATTTTCCCCTATTCGCATTGTCAAATTCTAGGTTCAAAAGGGATGGTGATAAGCATTAGAAACAGAACTCTTGTAATGGACAAATAGGTGGATCTCTTGTTACAGTCATTGGTGCTTTTAATACAAGAAGGTTTTGCAAGTTCACAAAGAGAGAATGAACTCAACAATGAGATCGACCATCTGAGCATCATAAGCAGGACCTTCCATCTGGAAATGACCAGCACCTTCAATGAGGTAGGTTTCGTTGCGCCCGGCCGCGGATTCGAGCTTCTTCTGGAGTAGTTTAACACTAGTGAAACCATCTCTCGTGGCCATTACAAAGAGTTTTGGCTTTGGGGATGCTAGTATAGCCTTATGGTGCCTTCCAAAAAGAATTGAAGCAATTAAACCAAAAGGGTACCCCAAGCTCACATACCCAACCACTTCCTTTATTTGATCAACCGCAGACCCTGCAATTGGTGCCCCCGTGTCATAAGAGAAGTGGAATCAGTTGTTGAGATAAATAGCATGTTTCGCCTATTGTGTGACTCATTCGTACAACAATTCCATGAGAAATATCAAGAACATTGGTCTTTTATCTGATTGAAAATTCTATTTGATGAGGGGACTGTTTTGATATCTGCATTTAATAATCAATCCATTCAAAATTAAAAAAAACATAGTGTAACACTTATCAGAAACCAATTGCAAGGGTACTTGTAATATTTATTTTTGATAAGAAAGGAATTAAACACAAATTGATGAATATGGTACATTAGAACTTTATTGTAACAATCATAAAAAATTCGCCCCAGCATGAGTTTAAAAATCAAAATTTTAATATTCTTAAAATAATACTCTCTCCGTCTCGGATAAAATGACACAATTACTTTTGACTCGCTCTTTTATGCAAGCTGATGTGATAGGAATATGAGTAAAAAAATAAAGATAAATTGGAAAAGTAGTGGGCCCAGTAATAATTTTATATGGTAGAAATTTTAAAGTATATCCTTTATCATTTTAAATAATTTTTAAATTATGTCATTTTTGTCGGGACAAATATGAAAGGATTTCATGTCAGTTTGTTTGGGACAAAGGAAGTACTTCATCATTTGTTCTAATTAAGAAAAATCTTTTTTACTATTTAAAAGAAATACTCCCTCCGTCCTAGAGAAAATGACATACTTGCTTTTGGATCGATTTTTTATGCAAGCTGATGTGGAAGTGTTGATGGGAAATAAAGGAAGAGTATTTTGGTAATGTAAAAGTTGACTGGTAGATTTAATCAACTTTTTTATGGATAATATAGTAAAATTATAAGCTCATTTACTGCAACTTTAGGTAAGAATTGAAGTGTGTCAATTTCTGTAGGACGGACGAAAGTAGAAAGTGTGCCAATTTCTCTAGGACGGAGGGAGTACTTAATAATTATTTTTTAAAAATATAATATTTTAATTATTTTTGTATATAAATATTATAATATTATTTTTTGAGTTATATATGAGTCAAATTTAAATAAAAATATAATTTTCATATGAACTTATTTTTTAATAATGTTATTTGTTATAATATTTTAATATAAATATATATTATTTTCTTATAAAAACATTAATCTATTATTTCTCAACCCACTTAGCTTGGTGTGCTAGGAGCAATCAAGTTCTTAGAGAAACATGATCAAATATCAAGTTCTTAGAGAAACATGATCAAATATGCAGCGATAAATTTAGAATGAGCACATGAAGCGTAGAAAAAACTTGAGTCCATCACAAATTTGGAAGGATTGGCAAACTAGATGTATACGTTGCGGCATGAGTCCTACTTAAGCATGGACATGGAGTCAACAATCAAACAATCCACCAGAGGGAATTATTTGCTTCCACAAAAGATCAAATTTAGATTTTCACAAAATCTTTTTCCTTATTCATGTTTGTTTCAAAATACAATAGAATCAACAAAAGATCAATTCAAACATGAAAAAAAACTAACCCATAACAGATGTGAGCATCCATCTCAATGGGCCGAACCGCACAGGCCGGCTTGCAAAGCTTGTCACGAGAACGATTGCGAACCTTTTCAAGCAGCTTCATGTGCAGTAGAAGTTCCTCGTACCTCTCCAATTTAATACCGTCGACATAGCTTCAATCACAAGATACAAGCTAAATTAAGAGTGTGTTTGACATAACTGTATTTATAAGTAAAAGTAGGGGATACCGGTTTCTATTTTCCCCACAAAGTTAGTTTCTACTTAAATATAAGTTGTTTTTACACACTTTACCCAAAAACTAAAAACGACTTAGCTTATAAGCCATGAATAACACAGGCTGACAATGTTATTAAAAAAGCAAGTAGATACCTTCAATAACAAGATACAAACTAAATTACCAGATTAAAAATGTAGTTAAAAAGTAAAGTAGAGAATCAGACCTTGAAGACATCCGGCAGATGTGCCGCCAGAGATCAAACCTCTCCGGAAGGACTGGTTCGGCAAGTACCATGTAGTACTTGCTTTGTTTCTCTCGGCTGCAATGGTGGCGGAATAAATGCACGATCATCGCGCGCCAGCTTTTGGAAACACATTGAAACCTTAATAAACTCTTGATGGGCAATCTTACAAGAACCTCCGTCAAAACTTGTTCAGGAATATGATTCATCCTTGATTTTCCGTGTTCCTACTTCTGCATTGACAGTTTAAATCGTTAACTACTTATAATAACGGGCAATCTAACAATACATCTATTCTTATACTTCCCTTGTCCCCAGGGGCGGAGGTACAAGGGGCTGCCGCCAAGCAAAAAAATTCGGGTATTTTCAAGGTAATTTTTTTTAAAAATTTTTCAGCCCCCTCCGATATAGGTAAAATTGGCATTTTTTCCCTTTGCATATCAACCCCCGCCACAAATTCTTTCTGGCTCCGCCCCTGCTTGTCCCATTCCATTTTAAACTACGTACTTTGACTATTAACAGTTGACTCAAAAAATATTTGACCATTAATATCTTTAATTATGTACGATTAAAAATTATAAAAAGTTGGTATTTTGAAATTACACGTTAAGAGGAATCTAACACTATGTCACATGATAATATTCTTACTTATATATATATCAATAGAATGTTATAGTTTAAATTAGTCAATTTTAACTATATAAATAGTACAATTGCAGCTTAATCTGGGACAGAGAGAGTATATCTATTCAATTCTTTAACCTTGAAGAAGGGTCTAAGAGCATAACAATAAGATGGTGACTGTATGATCTGAGCACATAATTGTATGCAACACGGGGTTATCTAAACAGAAGATGCTCAAATCAACAACATTTTATCACTAACGAATTGAAGAATTTCAACGAAGATGAGATTTCTATCGAAACCGAATTCAATTTATAATTGTTAAGATTTGGTCAGGTTGTCCGGTTGAGAGCGGTTAGTTTCCTTTGTTATAGGAGTAATAAGGGATATAATTTATTTGGTAGTTACCTATTCCTAAACAATAGGGATATAATTTATTTTAATAATTAATGAATTGTTACCATCTAATTCTTCTATTAGGATACCATACACGTAACCTATATACCATACTAGAAATGGGTTGTAGACCTATTCTTTAGGAGTTCGGGAGCATACGCCGGTTCATTTTAGCGTCAATTTTTACATAGTACTCCTAAGAGCATACTACATCCGTCCCAACTTAAATTTTACAGAATCTTTTTCACGCTCATCAAAAAACTTGTCTAATCGTTAATATGTTTAACTAGTATAATAACGGTAAATAAAAAATTACTTTTCAGAAACTACTTGTTAGGACGAATCCAACAATATCACATACGATTATATTATTATTTATATATCTATTGAAATATGTGGTTAAAGTTGGACAATGAATAGTGACGTAAAATGAAGTGTGAAGTTTGAGCTGAGACAGATGTAGTATTAGAAGAGTCTTCCCTGTATCGGGAAATTTAATATGTTAACAAATGTTGTATGTTAAGGTGTTGGACAAATCACATTGTGCCACATGTACCACAAATCATTCTTGACTTCCTAATATACCCCTCACTTTTACTAAATATAGAATTTGTGGCACAATGTGATTTCCTGATACATTCCTGATACAACATCGGAAGGTCCAGCATCGGAGTGTGAGGGTCCAGCATCGGAAGGTCCCTCGCAGGCAGGGCCAGTATGTGAAGGGCCTGCATCAGAGAAACCAATATCAGAAGTTGCTCTTGTGGGGCGCCGACAACGACCTCATTGTCTACCCGGTGGAGCTGCACAGTGGCTTTTGACGTCATCGTACCTGAGAGCAGGTGGAGGTCCGCACGGATGCGCTTGTAGCTCAAAGTGTCGCACTCTGGATGGCTCATTCAAATTGGTTAGTGCAACTGTGACATCTTCCAGGGTGTCCCTGATGATGTTAGAATATGGTGGAGGACATGGATCCACGTTTACCTGGTGTCTGAGCCGTACCCTGGACAGAACTTGCATCTGCATAAATCAGATAATCATAGTAAGTACAGCCGAGTGTGGAAATTATATGTCACAATGAAAGGTTATTGCACAATAGTAATGAATACCGTGTACTCCAAGGATGCACCGTCTCCATGAAAACCCTCAGTGATCGTAGGACGCCTTCCTGGTCGGTCTATCAGTCTGACCGTCCTACGGAGGTACCACTCCAGGTACTCCGGTCCTGGTGTATATGGATCTGCGGCTCGCGTGATCGGGAGCACGTAGTTCGCCCGCCGCTCCCACGCCTCAACGTAAGTGCGGAGGACAATGCGCCAATCCATATTTGGCTTGCCCCGGCGATCTCTTGAATGGAGGGTTCTGTTGACATCCTGAGGCACTAACTGATCGGGTATTGGTTGGAAGAGGCCGAACTGCCTGAGCACTCGGTGTACATGGTGATATTCGACCACGTGCCAGCAAATGAGGTTTATCGTTAGGAGCCAGTGGTTCCTACTGGCTGTACAGTACGACGGCAGCTGTTGCAGGAGATCCTCAGAGTAGGGCTGCCAAATGAACTGCACAACAGCGGAAGTGTGGGTCAAATAATATGAACAATAGTCACTCATGAAGGCACGTTAATTCTTGAGATCATCATGTCACGGAAGTACCTGACAGTCCTCGAGAGACGTAAGCTGATCCCGATACACAGAGAGCACATGCATCGGAGATTGGGATAAATTCAATCGGGCTCTCCACCTGTGCGGAACGGAGATGAGAACATGAGTTATCGTTTGTTAAGGAATGGTTGTGAATTGTTTGCGTCTATTCATTGAATACCAACCTGGACCCAACTGCATTCATAATGTTCGTCATTGGTAGGTGGCCGCCGGGACAGATGGACGGTATTCTCTCCCATGCCCACAACTGGAGTAGAGTGGAAACAGTTGGAACAAAATAATGAATGAAAAACATTTTGTATACTTAATATTCTTAAAATAGTAGTGTTACCTGTAGGAGGACAAGTGGGCCGGATATGGATTTTGCTCGAGGTAGTGTGGCGTCACATAAGCATCTGTACAAGTGTGCAAGAATTGCACTCCCCCAACTGAACTGATGTGCCACACGAAGGTCCATGATCGGTGACAAGTACATCAGAGAGATCTGATAACCCGACGTGTCTGACATAAGCATTCCACCGATCAGTAGTAGAAGAAACACCCTCGCCCTCTGCTGGAAATCAATTTCAGTTGCAGGAACAGGCATGACACTGCGCAACACGTCACCCAACCAAGTGGTCTTTATACGAGCCCCGTTGATGGCGTGAAGTGGGGGAGCTGCCCCTAAGAAGTCGGCGCATATGGTCTGCCATTCACCCGGCTTCCTTTGGTGATCAATACCCGTGACTGGCATACCGTTGAGTGGTAGACCCCAAAG
>JAUOBV010000001.1:11171484-11181931 GCA_032360425.1 Rubia occidens
AAAAATGGTAGTCTACAAAGGTTTCAAACCTTCTTCTCTTCGATTTTCAGACAAGACAATGGAGCAGAAAAAGTTGACCCTTTACCTTAGGGAGCAGAGAACCAGGTGGCCGGTGCAAAAACACAAAATAGAGATGAAGAAAATAGAGAGAATTAAGCACAAAATACCGAGGAAGAAATGGCAAATGAAGAGCAGAAAACTCTAGTTCATTAAAACCCAGAACAGAAGAGAAGACGCATTTCTGAAATGCGTCTTTGACATTCAGTTAAAAAATTCAAAAAATTTCTGGAAATCGCATTACGTTAATGTGTCTTCAAACATGCGTAAAAACTAAAGGGAAAATCCGGATTACAAAATGAAAAAAAAATTGAAGACACATTTAAAAAATGCATCTTCTCGAACCGAAAAATAAAAAGGTAAAAGCTTGAGGACGCATTTCGGTGGCCGCTCCCAACCCAGGATCCGCCCCTCCTCAGGTTTTGGTCCAGTTCCGCCACTGCCAAGAAGAATAATGATATACCCGCTGACCCATTGAGCCCTGCAATGGTCTAGCACTGGTCAATTTTTCTTCCCCGACAGCATGGATCATTAAGCAAATGGAGAAGGGAAAGAATAAGAAAAAGATGCAAAAAAAATAAAGCCTAGAAGATCGTGCGAAATAAGCCGAGTGTTGAGAAATAGTCGTGGGCAAACAAAGAGGAAGTTGGAGCTTGAAGTGCCATCACAAAAACAGCAAACAATCCACGAGAAGGCATCTCTGACCGTGGCAGGAAGGAGTATAACACAGGCAGTGACTGGCAGAGAAGACCAGTCGTGCCAAGGCCAGTGGATATTATGAGTTGGAACTATCGTGGGCTTGGAAGAGCTCGGGCAGTTCAAGAGTTGCATACCATGGTACGTTTAAAATTCCCAGTTGTTATTTTTCTTTGTGAAACTAAGTGTTCGGTAGGAGTTATTGATAGTATAAAGTCGCAATTAAATTATTTTGGTGTTGATGTCGGGTCGCAAGGACGCTCAGGTAGACTTGCTTTATTAATGAATAAGCAAGTAGTGGTAGATTTGAGATAGATATCGAGTCGTCTTATAGATGTTTCTTACAATTTCTGTTAGTCGTGTTTGCATTACTGCGTATTATGGGGAACCAAGAGTTGCTCAAAGAAGAATAGGGTGGCAAAACTTTAAGCAGCTTGTTGAGGAACCATCCATCTCATGGCTATGCCTCAACGACTTCATAGAAGTATTGTCGCGAGATGAGTTTCAAAGAAGTAGGAAAAGATTGGAGTGGCAGATTCATACTTTCAGGAAGGCTCTTGATTATTGTGGCTTATTTGATATGGGATTCACGAGCCCCAAATTTACATGGAGCAGGCTAGCTACTCAGCCAAACACTAAGAGAGGAAGATTAGACCATGCGACGTGTAACCAAAGTTTTCACAATCTCTTCCCCTGATCCTCAATCACAATTTTGCCTATGGTGTGCTCTGATCATATGTGTGTGCATGTCCAGCTCCAATCGCGTGATCCAGCAGCTAATCACCAAAGACGGCGAAGAAGGTTTCATTTTAAGGCACACTGGACAAAGTCCAGTGAATGTGAAAAAATGGTGGAAGAAACGTGGAATGACCTTGCAACCACTTTACCCCAGAAAATGAAGAACTGCTCGTGAGGGTTAATGAAGTGGTGGAAAGAGTAGGAGGTCGTCGCCGTACCTCTCAAAGATACTATTTTAGGCCCTTTTTGCTTATAACTAGATCTCAAGACATGAGCTTGGAAGCCTAATCAATTGCTCCCAATGTTATGTTTAGCTACTAGAGTACATACTAATTAACAAAAGAAAATCAAACATGAATTCAAGATGAAACTAAGGTAGAAAATGGAAGAAAACTAGGGTTTTCGCAGTTCAGAATCGGGAGAGAAAAGTTTCGGAGAAAGAGAAAAGTGATGAGTATTTATAGTACAAAAATCCCAAAAAGTAAGTCTGGGCAGATGGCTATCGCGACTTGCGACAACCAGAGTACTCTACCCTTAAGTGACTTATTTCTTTGGTCTTCATGTAGTTGTCTCCTCTTCCTTTCTTCGGGTCTTCAAAAGTATTCATGGTCTTCAAAATGTAGTCTTCAAATCTTCAGCAATTACCTCATCTCACAGAATCCTTATTACAAGTGACAAAAGATATAAAGTCGCTCTTATCCCTAGTAATAGGATTTCAAGGTAAAATAGAGTATCTAAAGCACAAAATTCTACCAAAATGAGTACAAAAGATCCCAAAATAACTTTAATTAATGGACACACCATGGAACAACTGGAAAACAGGGTCATTTGCACCGGTAATTAATCCCCCACGAGTTTATACCGGTGTAAATATTCACAGTTGCACCATAGGTTGGATTTATACTGAACACTTGTGTGTTTCTGTAATAATGCATCGGTAATTTTTGTATCGGTGCATTAACCGGTGTATGAAAAACGTAAATTTATTGAATAAATAAGGTTGACACCGGTAGAGATGATGCCGTTGTAAGTAAGCCATGCTATTGTAATCCTGTGCACTGGTACAAGTTTTACTGGTGCATTATTTACCGGGATACTGTGTAGTTTTGGGGCCAAAAATATGGATCATGCACCGGTAGTTTAATTTACCCGTGCATTTGTTAAAAAAGGCTAGAATTTACCCAAAAAATTACACTGGTATTTGTTTATTATTGGTGTCTATTTAATTATTGTCATGTTATGTCATTTACATTGGTATTTATATGAAATTACCGGTGTATATCATGCATTTAATGCTCACCTACAAAATTTTTTGGTGGGTTAAAAAAGGGGAATTGGGGAAGAATAGTTCATTAATGGCTTTTTGAGGGTTGTTGAAAATATTGTATGATCTCCTATGAAGACCATTAAAGGTACCATTTTTTGAATATGTTGATGTATATATTTGATGGTTATTGTTGGTTTTTGTATGGAGAACATAAATATCTCGTGTGTTTGATCATGTTAAGGTGATTGGGGTAGCATTGTTGATTTTAGTTTGTCATTTGTTTTCAAGGTTCATGTAGTAAATGTTATGAATCTAGGGTGTATTATTGATTGTCATATTGTGGGTTGTATTATGAATGTGGTAACTTTAATGTGGAATGGTGTATGGGGTGCATTAATGACCTTGCATGATTTGTATGTGGCAATGAAATTGTATTGTAATTAATTGTGTGAAAATTTAATTGTTGCACATTTATGGATGTGTACATTTGTATTGTGCCATTGAGAGGTATAAACGTGTGTATTCTAAGTTTAGTAGGGTGAGCGAAGAATATATTGGTTTCGTGTATGAGTTTTTGGAGCATGCTTTTAGTCTTGAAAAGCGAATAATATGTCCTTGTCGTGATTGTAGAAATCGGAATCGTACTGGCAATAAGGAAATATTGAGACTCCATTTGTATATCAAGGGGTTTCCAAAAGCTTATGTGGTGTGGATGTTTGATGGGGAAAAATTACCCCGGAAGAACAAGGGTAGTTCATCTATTTTGCCTTATGTTAATCTGCCTATTCAATTACATAACTTTTTGTTTGTTCTTGATGTTAGCAAAAACCTTCTTAGTGTCTCTCAAATTACCAAGGATAATAATGCTTATATGCTCTTTTTCCCTACTTATTGTTATGTGAAGGACCTCCAAACTTGGCACGATCATCTTGGTCATCCTCATAAGTCATCTCTTCGTCGATTAGTTTCTCGCTTTCAGCTTCCAGTGTCTTTAAATAATTTACAAACTATTTTTCAGTCCTATCAGCTCGGTAAGAGCCATAGATTACCTATTTCCCGTATTCATGAGTCTAGCAAGGCTCATTTTGATCTTGTTTATTCAGATGTTTGGGGTCTTGCCCCTGTCTCTTCATTTAATGAAAATCATTTTCTTGATTTTTGTCGATGATTGGATTAAATTTGTCTGGATTTATTTTCTCGCACAAAAATCGGAAGTATTTCATGAGTTTCAGATTTTTCAAAAAATGATTGAAACTCAGCTTGGAACTAAAATTAAACAATTTTAATCTAACTGGGGGGTGAATTTTAAACTGTATCCATCTATCTTCAAATTCAAAGGATTTCTCAAAGAGTTTCTTGTCCTCATACACAATCTCAAAATGGTGTTGCTGAACGTCGTCATCGTACAATTGTTGAGAAGGGCCTATATTTACGGTCGCGTGTGAGACTCCCTACAACCTTTTGGGAACATAGTTTTATACCTCTGTATACCTCAATAATCGTACATTACCACCTACACTCAGTCATAAGTCCCCGTATGAGTCCCCCTTTAATAAAATCCCTGACTACAAATTCTTAAAAATATTTGGTTGCTTGTGTTATTCTTTCCGCCTTCCGTATCGGTCCAACAAACTTGTATTCAGATCTTCTCCACTTGTGTTTATTGGATACAGTTATCATCATAAAGGTTATCCCTGCTTGCATGTTCCGTCAAATCGTGTTTATATTGCCACTCATGTATTTTTTTTATGAATCCACCTTCCCCTATCTTAATTATGCATCTCCTGTATCAATCACTCTATCTTCTGACTCTAATTCTGTCCATGTATCATTATTAAAATTAGCAGCCTCTACTCCTGTGCTCAATCCTATTCCGCTATATCATTTTTTTATCTACTCAGCTCCCTCCAGCCAGCTCGGCTCCTCCGCCGTTGGCTGCTCCTGGGGCGTCCATCTTGACGCCGCCTTCCGCGTCCTGTCAGATGCCTCCACTCCCAGCTTCCCCCATATTTCCAGCATCTCCAGCTCAAGAGGCCTCACCGCCGGCGATGCCGCAGCCCAGCTCGGAGCCAGTGGTCATGGCCACTACCGTGGCAGCTCCAACATCCTCCTTTCTCTCTTATTTTCATCCTATTGATAACACTCAACACTCTATAGTCCCTCGTTCCAAAGAAAATAACCTCAAACCCAAAGCTCTCACCTCTACTCGACATCCACTTCTTCCCTTTGCAAAACACTTGTCTGAACCCAAAACATTCTCTCAGGCTTCTAAGTTACCAGAATGGAAAAATGCAACGGAAGTTGAATATGATGCCCTTATGCAGGTACAAGATAAAGAGCAAAGTAAATGGTTCAGTTGAGCGCTATGAAGCCAAAATTGTGGCCAAAGGATTCAATCAAGAGGAGGGTGTTGACTATGTTGACACATTTAGTCCGGTGGTTAAGCCTACTACCATTCGGCTTTTTTTGTCTATTACTCTTACACTTGATTGGCCCTTGCATCAGGTTGACATTAATAATGCACTTTTGAATGGTGATCTTTCAGAGACGTTGTACATGTTACAACCTCCTGGTTTTGTTGATGGTTCTTGGCCTTCGCATGTTTGTCTTCTTCAGAAAGTATTGTATGGTCTTAAACAGGCACCTCAGGCTTGGTTTACGAAGCTCAGACTCTTTCTTCATGCACATGGTTTCTCTCCCTGTAATTCTGATACCACCTTATTCATTAGGAAGAATGTCAAGCAGTTTCTCTATATTTTGGTGTACGTTGATGATCTCATTGTCCCTGGCTCTTCCACTTTACTCATCACGGAGTTTATTGGAAAACTGAATGATGCTTTTTCACTTCGTGATCTTGGTCTCTTACATTATTTTCTGGGTATTGAGCTCGCTCGTTCTAAGTCAACTATGGTCCTTTCTAAGCAGAAGTATATTAGATATTTATTGGATCACAGCAAGATGGCAGATGCAAAGTCGATTGCCTCGCCTACTGAGCCCGGATCACGGCTTGAATAGGCTGGGAACCTTATGCGTAATCTTCACCTTTATCGTAAAGTTGTTGGTGCCTTACCGTATGCCACGATTAGTCGTTCGGAAATTTCTTATACACTTAATCGTGTCTGTCAGTTTATGCATAATCCGACTAAGCTGCATTAATCTGCTGTCAAACACATTATGCGTTATTTGAAAGAGACCCTGGAATATGGTCTTACTCTTTGCCCTTGTACAGATCATCTTCTTGTTTCCTTTTCGGATGCAGGTTGGGCTTCTGATAGTGATGACTGTCATTCTCAACATGGTTTTGCTATTAATTATGGTGGAAATATAATTAGTTGGTCATCAAAGAAGCAGCATGCGGTGGCAAAATCCAGCTCAGAGGTCAAGTATAGGGCTATTGCCTTCGCCTCTACTGAGCTAATTTGGATACAATAGTTATTGCTTGAGCCTCAGGCTCCTTTGTCGCTGCCGCCCATACTTCTGTTTGATAATCTTAATGCTACCTTTATGTCTTCCAATCAGGTCTTTCATCAGAGGTCCAAGCATATCAAGATTGATTATCATTTTATTCGTGAGCAGGTTGAGGATGGTGTTCTTGTTGTTCGACATGTTCGTTCTCTCGATCAGATTGCTGACATTTTCACGAAAGCTATTGGTACAGCGCGGTTTGGCGCTCTTCGGTCCAAGCTTTATGTCGCTCCACCTCCATGAGCTTGTGGGGGGGGGGATATTAGAGTATATTATGTATTTTTGGTAAATATGTATTTGTATATGATTAAGTTTCCATAGCTTTGCTTATTCTCTAAGCAAGCTTCTTGTATGAATACCTTGTTGTTACGATGAATGAAATCAATCCAGTTTCACAGAATTATTATATAGTTTTACGCCAAAAATTCTTCTAGTAGTGACGCTTTTTTAATTGGAATACTAGTGACACTCATAGGTGTCGCTAAAATTAATAGTGACATTTGTGAAAGAGCCTCTATTATGCATGTCACTAAAATATATATTGTGATGCATTAAAGTGTCTTTATATTTTTGTGAGGAGTTGTTTGGTTTAGTGACATATACTCATGTCAGTAAATTTAGTGACACCAAATTTTGTGACACTTCCTTACCTATCACAAAGAATGCGCCAGTACTAGACCTTTTTTTGTAGTGATTTAAATATAATTCTCTCTAATGGAACACATTTATAGCACAAACAATTCTTAATTGTAAAACTAGAGCTCCAAAAGCATACATATTTGAGTAACCATCAACATAGTTATAAGACCATTTAAAAAGGCATCAACATAGTTATAAGACCATTTAAAAAGGCATACATTTATTCAATTAATTTTGGAAGAACTTAAGCTGCGTTGTGGCTCTCCGGAAGCCTCAGAGGAACTCGGACAGCTTCGGAATTCCACGGGTGAATCTAAAGGAGGCATTTCGAGTGTATCAACATTAGCTTCAAGCATTTCCACAACTTCTCTCATTGACGGCCTATCGGTTGGTATCATCTGAATGCACCACAATGAAATCAGAACCAACTTTTTGGCTATCAACTTTTCTTCATCGCTTGCATTTTCTGCCATTACAAAATCTTCCCGTCGGTCAATTCTATCGTAAATCCAGGAAGTGAAGTACATCTGACATGAACGTTCTGCGTTAGGATCGACATTCCTCCACCTTCCAGCCATATCCATGAGCAACATTCCAAAACTGTACACATCGGCCTTGTATGAGACTCTCCCAATATTCTTGTAGATCAACTCAGGAGCTATGTAGCCAATTGTACCTCTTATGGCTGTAAGAGTTGCAATATTGCCACCTTGAGCAGGATATAGCCTAGCAAGTCCAAAATCAGAAACTTTTGGAACAAAGTTGTCATCAAGAAGGATGTTGTGTGGTTTGATATCGAAATGCAGAATTTGCATATCGCAGCCTTGATGAAGGTACTCTATTCCTCGAGCAACTCCCATAGCAATCTCATATGCTTTCTTCCAACATAGTGAACTAGCGTTCTCCACATTATCGGAGAAAATCGACTTATCTAAGGAGCCATTGGGCATGAAATCAAAGACTAGAGCCCGTTTTGAGGAGGTTATGCAGAATCCAACTAGGCGAACCACATTTACATGGTGAATTCTTCCAATGGTTACTACTTCGTTGATGAATTCTTGTCCATTGGCTTTTGCTTTCTTCAAGATCTTGACAGCAACCAAACTTCCGCTTCGTGATTTCCCTTTGTATACGCATCCATACCCTCCTTCACCTAATTTTTCCTTAAAATTATTGGTCATGGACTTTATATCTCTGTAGGAGTACCTAATTGGCATTAGGTCATTGTTTGCTTGTAGGAACTCTTCTATCGAATCATACATTGATAAATGCCTACGCCTGCACTTACAAATAAGTAGAGCAAACAGGAGCAAGATACCGATGAAATTTCTTGCTATGCTGAGAAGCACTGCCAAAAAAGGTAAATAAAGTTTTAGTGAAAAATTAGGCCCTGGTCGTTTTTGACCAAACTGGACTAAACTTTGTGCAGTTTATAACTATTAACAACTTAACCGAACTGAATTGTAAAGTTGGAAATAAATCTTAAGATAGGAGGGGAAAAACTACATGTGTTTATCCTTAAGTTCAACACCTTACCTGAAACCAGCAATCCAAGGTTGGCTTCCAAACCTAAGACAGAAGGGGAAAAAAGATTGAGACATTGTTTGAGTGAAACTAAATTAAATATCACTATTCTTTGGACATGTTCAAAGTTTGAAAGTCTCATCTTATAATTTCCGAAATAAACTTCATATTTCAGTTCCACATGCATATAAATTAACTCAATGTTCTCAAATCAGGATGGAAAGTATTCATGTTAATCACTAAAATATATATGAAGTGATTTTGAAATTCAAAGCATACTCTTTAGTTACTTTGGCCTTTAGGGTTACTCACCCCTCACATTCTCCGAAGTTCTCCGCTGAATTGAATAAATGATTTCCCATAATCCAGCTAATATCGTCATCAAGTAGCCTAGAGTGTCCGAGACCAAGAGCAATTGTAAGTGAAAAAAAAAGTTTCCAAAAAAAAGCAATTTCAAAGTAATGAAAAAATATACCGCAGCTAATTAAACTCACACCAAAATGGAATAAGGTGAGTGAAGTGATTGTCTTCCCAAAGCCAATGGAATCGAAAGCCGTGAGCCATCAGGTTGTGAATGTGTTGGAATGAAACATTGGCCCCTGATCCTCTATTGAGTAGAGTATCATCATCAATCTGTGCAGGAATCATTAAGTTGATGATGCAGGATTCTTCTATATCCGAAACAACAATATTTGAACCCAACCCAACGTAATCATACGGAAACGTCTCATGATCAGTTCGAGAAAAATTATGATTGCGATTGCGAAGATCCTCTGAGCTGACATTGCAAGATGCAGTGTCTACTAAGCGGCTGTATTTGGAATTTGATTTGGATTTCACCGGATTCTTACAGCTCATAAGCACCAAGACATCCATGGCATCTTCAAGATTCACGGACAGACTTCTAGAAGAAGAAGACGAAGGTGGACTATTGATATCATAACTACTTAGCCAATAAAGTGGAAGAGTGGAACAGTTTTGATGTTGTACTCCGGGATAAGTCACCCGGAATGTCTGATTTTCATAATCAAGACTATCTACGTCTACATAGTAGACCTGATTGTCATCATCAGGCGAGTGTAGCACGACGTTGTTATGGTGGCAAGACAGATTGATGTGGGGAAAACTGCAGATGTTTTGATCATCATCTTTGATTCGAAAAGGAGGCCTCAACTCGATGCTTGAATTTTGGCATCTGAGTTGTGTACGAGTAGTGTACCCACAGGCGAATTCGTCAGTGCTGAGTTGTGTAAGAGTAGACCCACAGGAGATCTTGGGATTAAGGTAGAAGAACGAAGAAAGCAGAAAATAGATCAAGAGAAAGGATGACAATAATGTCAAAACCTGCAGAGGAAACATAATTGAGTGGTGAAGAAGAAGGGTATGTTTCAAAGTGTAAGATACTTATACTCCAAGAAGAAGGGAGTAATTACTTTATATTGTTGAAATTAAACATGATTTGGTTAGACCAAATGGTTTCTTAGTTGCCCATTATCTAGAAAAATTCAAAGGAGTCTTAGAAGGGGAGAAGATTCTAGATAGGGATAGCAAAATAGACCTGCAACCCGCAGGTCAAGCGGGTTATTTATTTTTAAATCCGGGTGTGATGGGTAAAATGAGTACTGGATAAATGGGTAGTTGAAAAATATGGGTTGGACATGTTGGGTTTACTGGTTGACCGCAGTTTACCCATATGAGTTTACACCCCACAGGTTTACCAATATAGGTTGGTATATAAACACATACAGGTCAATATATGGATTGAAACATGCGGGTTTTCGTATAAGGGTTGGTATAAACATATATGAGTAAATATACGAGTTGAAAACCACGGTTTTACGCATTTTTGACCCATGAGTTCAATGATGTTTGACTCGCGGGTTAAGCGGGTTTCAACCCAACCCGTTTAAACCTGGCCTATTTTTTGACCGATCATACCCATATTTTTTAATTACCTATTTTACCCAAACAATATTCGACCCGCCCACCCATTTGCCACCCATGATTCTAGAGTAAGTTCTAAAAATCTCAAGAATGTGTAGATTATGATAGAGTTGTAGA
>JAUOBV010000001.1:11205496-11216134 GCA_032360425.1 Rubia occidens
AAAAAATAATGACATTGTAACCCAGTAAATTCAGTCCGGTTGCAACAGATGTCTCACAGTGACGAACCACGCAAAACCCACTCCCACCAGATTTCTTGGCTCGCCAAACACTTGCGCCGCTCTTCAATCAAACGCTTGCGCACCTCATCAAGATGGCGGCGGCGGCTTGTCAAGTGGATATCATCAATAATGGCACACTCGTCTTGGATCAGGCTACGGATACTCCTCCGACCATGAGCGTGATGCAGGATGATTTCAATCCCACTCTGCTGATCCATGGCGTTCGTTTCCAGAAGATCAAGAACAAGCCGGTGACTGTGAATTTAAGAAAAGCAAGAAGATGGGATGGAGAGGAATGACTGTGAATCTAGAAAATCAGGATTGATAGTGAATCCAATTGCAAGAGAGTCGGTGCCCTTTGGTTTCTTTATATAGACCAGTAAAGAAATGAGGCGGTTCCGATTTCGATGGGAAATATATTACCGTTGAATCTATGAGATGTCATCAAACAAAATGGACGGTCAGTTCCGGATTTATCTCCGTCATCTAACCTGGTTTTCTTTTCAAAAATTATAATAAACGTGTAAAGTGAATGATGCGCATTTCTTTTTTTTAATCTTAATTTGGCAACACAAAAGAAGATAAAGTAGTATCAGTGGTCTAGTTCATGGATAAGTTTATAGACAATTCACTGTTTTTTTATTCTTATACTATATTTTGGGATATGATAGATGGTATACCTATGACTACTTCTATGTAATTTAAATTTAAAATATAAAGTTAGTGCATATCCCACTTTTTGTGGAAATTAACGGTGAGTAAATTGTACTGATTGGGATAAAATGCGTTACGTCTCCTGGGGTACGATATAATTTATCATATTTGTTAAATTACATACTAAATTAAAAAAATTAAGAAACAATATTTTATATTATATTTTTATATTTTCACATTCAAATACACATTATAATTTTTTTAACTTTTTAAAATACAATATTTAAATTTTATAAAAAATTACAAAATTTAAGGTAAAAAGTAAGTTGACTCTCTATAAGCTTAAGGATGGACCAGGCCGTCTTTTCTCTGACTTTTTCAAATAGTATTCATCATTAAATCTCCATGAATTTTATGTACCAAAAAATGTAATTTACTTTTTCTTTTATTATAATTTTAAGTATTTATCTTTGTCTGGTATAAGATCATCTCACTATAAGAAAAAAAAATTACTTCGGACCTTTTACCTCAATTTTTTTTCAAACGAAGTAAAAGGCTTTTCTTACTTTGGTTAAAAAAATAACCAAGGTAAAAGGTAGGTTTTTTACTGCGATTATTTTTAACTGAAGTAAAAAAGTTATGAAATAGAAGTAAATGATGCAACCAAAGGGTATGCGATGTTGCAATTAGTGTGTTATTAAATGACAGACTTCGCACCATATGTCGGTATTACTGACGTCATATGTGATGGATGACCGATGTTTGTTATTGGTCTGAAAAATTGAACCCTGTAAAAAAAAGTGGGTTCGAAGAAATTATTTGCTTGTTTGAAAATGATTGAAACATTTTTTAATAAACGATTTTTATTTAATTTTGTTTTAGAAATTAATTGAAAATTATCGTTTGAATGGTAAGACAACTAATAGATATTTTTAAAAAAATGTACGGAATCTCACATAAATTACATGAAAAAACAAATAGTCCCAATTACAATATTTTTGTTTTGAGTTAAGCGC
Organism: Rubia occidens; assembly: GCA_032360425.1. Classification (NCBI taxonomy): domain Eukaryota; kingdom Viridiplantae; phylum Streptophyta; class Magnoliopsida; order Gentianales; family Rubiaceae; genus Rubia; species Rubia occidens. Next base: position 11,207,227 of record JAUOBV010000001.1, read on the forward strand.
TAAAATAACCCTATGTTTTGGTCGAAAGTGCCAATCTAACCCCGTAAATCTAAAAGTGAAATTCTAACCCTATTATTTGGTTGAAATTGTCAATCTAACCCTGGAAACCTGAATTTGGCCCAAATCATGTGAATAGACCATCATACCCCTGTCAAAAAAATAACAAATCAAAAAATTTAAAAAGATTTGAGAAAACCTAATTAAACTATAGCGGCGCCTACATTATTTTCCATGGCAGCGACGCCTTAATTCTAAGCCAACTCGCCGGACTTCCTCGACCAACCTAAAGACAAGCTTCTGGGGGAAAGGAGCACTGCAGATGGTGGATGCTCAGCGGAGAGGTGAAGATCGCTAGTTGGCGATGCCGGCGGGGAAATGGTGGAGCCACATCAGCCCCAAGATCAATCTAGGCAGCGGCGGCAAATGGAAATCATAGAGTGGTAGAGATTGGCAACAGTATGATGGTGGATATTGGCAATGGGTGGTGGAAATAGGTGGGGGTGGTGGATCTCTGACGGAGATTGGTAAGTTAAAAGGATGTTTAAAACCAATATATGTATTCTTCTTCCGCTTCTTCAATATGGGGTGTCCTCAATCCACACGCATTCTTCGTGGTTTCTTCTCAACACTAGCTGCACCCCAAATATCTCATCTTGGCTAACATTACTGGTTGGGCAGAGTGTGTGGAATAATGTCAAACAGTGGAGATGGACTAACCTCTTCCACAAATTGACTTTTCACGTGAATGACCACTGATTTGCTAGAATCACTAGGATCGGCAACATAAAACTCATGTGTAGCCTGTGAAGCAAAGATGTAAGGATCGTCAGTGGAACGTGTCTTGCTCAAATCGACGAGCGTAAAACCTAGCTCATCTATCGATACAGGCATTATTATCAACCCATTTGCATTTGAAAAGCGAGACCCTGAAAGTTGTGTAGACGAGTTCCCACATTTCCTCAATCATGCCATAGTAAGACATGTTCCCATAGATGGGATTTTTATCCTTTGCTCTTCTTACATGCAATGCTTCCGCAACTATGCTAACTCCACTATTTTTTGTAGTTGTGTGTTTGTGTCCCATTTAAGGATTGAGAAGGTAAACCCATTCATGTCATAGCTCGTGAAGGAAATTGCACATGCAAAAGACATAAAAGCTAACCAATTCAAGGTCTCATCGTGACTGTCTCCGACTATAGTTGAGTGTAACCAATTGATGAAAGTGTGATTGTGTTTTGCAAGTACTTGCACCTCCGAACAACTAGGGTGCCGCTCTTTGATAGTGGCCATATGCATATCCACGAACGAGTGAACTACATCTGAAGTTCACATAACATATAGGTGTGTTTTTGTCAACTCGTCAAGGGATAATATCCTAGTTGTTCCTTTTCACAAACCTTTGTCACTCACTATGTCTGCTTGCTGCAATTTTGGTACACCAACTGACTCTTCATTCTTCAAGAATTCTGTGCAGTATTGTACGACCTCCTCAGTCACATACCCCTGCACAATACTAGCATCTAGGTAATAATGATTTTTCAAATAACCCTTGAATATCTTCATATACCTCTAGATACATCCATCGAAGATAAACAGGATCACATAATAATATTTCTCGTACAACGTGAACCAACAAGTGCACCATGGTGTCAAAGAATGAAGGTGGGAAATACATATCCAACTCGCATGACACGATAACTATTTCCTCCTGGTGTTCCTCCAATTTTCGACGCCTGATATCTTTACAACAAATTGCTTTGAAGAAGCGATACAACTGGGTAATGCACTTTCTGACTTAAGTTAGCAACATGGATTTGATCGTAACCAGGAGAAATTCTTAAATCGAACGATGTGAATTGTGCGATTTCATACTCCCCAATCTCAATCCAACATTGGATACTAGATTGCTGACCAGAGAAAAGTAGCCCGCCGAGACATCCATACCTTTAAGGCTGGAACATATCAAGTCTTTCTCAACTTTCAAAAGTGTGTAACAAGCAGTGAGCAAAGAAGTCTCAGATCCCCGCACCTCAGGGGCCAAATCAAGTCTAAATCTCATTTCTACCATATCTTTCCTGGACTTCACTCTATCGTTTGTCTTACCCAGGATATTCATCAAAGTACCAACCAAACTATCACATACATTCTTTTCAATATGCACCACGTCCAAATAGTTTTGGACATCAAGGATCTCCCAATACGGTAGTTCAAATAAATGGAATGTTTTTTCCAACTACAAGCAACATTGTGTTTCCTCTTCCATTTTCCAAAGTCATTTCGTAAATCACACAACATGCTCAAGATTGATGCACTTGTTAATACGGGAGAAGGGGGCGCCAACTCTAACTTGCCATTCAATTCAGCAAGCCGATTCCCCCACCGATGAGTTGTAGGAAGCCATCTCCGGTGCCCAAGATACACTGTCTTACTTTCATGGCTCAACTTACAATAACCCGTTCCTTCCAAATAAATGGAGCATGCCTTGTGACCTTTAACTGAATAACCAGACAAGTTACAATATGCGGGAAAGTCATTAACGCTACAAAACAATATGGCTCTAAAATCAAGCGAATCATTCTAAAACCCATCATGCATCATCATTCCAGGTTCCCAGGGCAGCTTAAGGTCATCCACCAGGGGGGCTAGGTACACATTGATATCGTTGCCCGGTTGCTTCGGACTGGAGATCACGAGAGACAACATAATGTACTTCATTTTCATGCACAATCATGTGGGGCAAGTTGTAAATCATTACCATCACCGGTCACGAACTAGGATTGCTGCTCATATTACCAAATGGGTTTGTTCCATTTGTGCACAAACAGAGCCTCAAGTTACGTGGCTCATTGCCAAAGACGGGAAAGGCTACATCTATCTATTTCCATTGATCACTATCAACCAGGTGACTAATGACTTCAAGATCAACCACTATCTGATCTACATGCCAACTCAATTTTTTTCATCCTCGGGATTATCAAACAATCTTCCCAATGATAGGAACCTTGTTCGTCTGCCGATTTCCTATTACTCCATCACCATCCACCTCATTTAATTTGAACCCTGGAGCATTGCATTTAGCTCATTCCTCCGCATTCAAGTGATCTCCCCTATACAAGATACAATCGTTCTGAAAAGCTCGTACCTTTTCACAATCCATGCCCATCGTACATAGTACCGTCCTCACCTTATAGACCGTTTCTGGTAGTCTATGCCAACCAGATGCATTTCTTTCAACACTTTCAACAAACCAGAGAACCCATAATTATAGAAATACTTAGCTTTCACATTTATCTACTGCAACGTAGCCTTCAATACTGTTATTCTTTCGGGGCATCCATCGTATAGAAGTGTCTCATTATGTCTATGCAAGTTTGAAAGTCTTTTTGGATTGCCAGTTTAGCTCTTGACAACTCATCCATCCTATCATCCTTCTCGACCGCTACTTCATTTCTAGTATGGTCATCCACATTCACCCCATGCCAAAATTAAATTTCGCATGTTGGATCAAAACTGTATATAAATAAGTCATCCTTCAAACCAGTTGCATCTTCCTAAAGAGCGGTACTCCAGAACTTCTTGCAAGGACAATATACGTAGAACAAATTCTCCTCTGTGGCATTTGTGAGTGCATATTTATTGAAGTTAGCCACAAAAGATCGATACTCCTCACTTGTTCGATCTTCATCAAAACAATGGGTTTTATCTATAGTCATTCCTAAGTACATATTCTTAAGGGTCTTACATCTTAGCAAGAAATACATACATTTACATTCATTCAATTCATGGATTCCATGCATATACATATTAATTAGCAATATATATATATATATAGAAACACATATATGTCAATGAAACGTTAATTATCATGTTTCCATACACATATAACATCACCCGATATATAATTATACAATGTCTAAATTCAATCAAACCATAGTTAAACACATCCTCTCATATGAATTGAACTAACCTAGACCCAAATTGAATATGAAAATACAAATTTAGGTGTAGAAATACTTACTTCGTAATTGAGTGGCGAGTCTGCATAGCCCACGACCCTATTGACCACCTTCAACAATGAGGATTTCGATTTTGTAGAGCCATCTTGGAATGTGGAAGAAATTTTGGATATTATGATTAAATTTGGTCAAAGGACCAAATACACTAACTAAATCCTGACAGATGCGACGTCGCCCCTTAACATCATTAGTGATTCGCTCAAACCGACAAATAGTGCAAATTCGGTGATCTCATGATTGACTAATACTGCTTGGTCAAAAATGTCGCCGACGTCACACCTACGTCGGTTATACTTTTTACTTCGATTTTGAATAGTATTTACTGAGGTAAAAACCCATTTATTTACCTAAGTTTTTTTAGAACCGAGGTAAATATTATCTTTTACTTCGAAAAAAGTAACCGAGGTAAAATAACTTTTTACTTCGGTTATTTAACCTAAACCAAAAAATCAAGGTAAAATGGGCAAAGTAATAGGTCATTTTTCTTGTAGTGATTGGAGATAGGTCCCTTGAAAATTAATAGAGATAGGTCCGTGGAGCTGGAATTGAATAAATGTCCCTGTCCAAAGTTTAGACTGCCTAACATGAGACCGTCTCTAGAGAAAAATGAAAGTACTACCTCTGTTTCGTTGGATGTGGCACCATAGACTTAGGTGCTTGGATTTAGGTGAATGAAATGTGTGATGAAATTGAATTTAGAAATGAAAAAGTAGAATGAGTGGATGAAATTGAAGGAATCTTCCCATAAAAGGAAACTGTGTCAAATTCACAAAAATAACAAAAAATAGAAAGTATGTCACATCCAATGAACAGAGGGATTATATTTATTTGTATTCACTAACTAGACTTTGGCCTCTACAACCTTAATAGTATATATGTACGGAGTACGTACTATCATAATTATCATTAACTTTGATGAGATGTGTGTCATCTGGTACTGTACACAGAGTATCAAATGCTGTTTCTTCCATTTGGAAACTAGCAAGAAAATGATTTTCCTCTGCCTATGCATTTACATGTGAGTGTATAATGCGTCTTCTGTATTCTCTACATCGGTCTCTATGCTTCCAAAAAAGGAGGGAAGAAAAATCCCACCATAATGTGCTTGTTCGAGCTAATTTCTCCAATTTAGAAGTACTCCTTGTGGAATTCGAATCGCGTCGATGTTTTGTAGGTTAACTCATGAGAGAGCTTCTTCAGTTCCTTTGCCAGAACAGGCATCCCACAATAGAACACACCTGGAAATCAACAAACATGGTGACATATTGATCAGTTCTACCATTCATCACTCAGTTTCTGGTTAATGGTTGAATTGTTATCGTATCAAATGCCACTCTTAACAGTGCCTCACATTCATAATATTTTTGTAAGATCAGACGTTTCTATGAGTTACGACAGTGAATTGTTCTAGATTAAGGAACAATGTACACATACTGCAGATAAATCCTCTTACCTACTGTGGCATCTGGATGCTTCATCGCGATTCTTTGAAACACTTCTCGCCAATTTGGCCGTGCAAAATGTGTTCTTACCTGAAAAATTAGTGCCAGGCTCACATGGTTACTTTTTCTGATATATATGAACTACATATCTGGAAGAAAAAAAAATCACTAGTTTTTGGATAAAAGAATCCTACTCGGGTGCCAGAAAGGATGTCCACCCCATGTTTGGCATGGTTAAGAGCCTGGATCATGGTGATGAGAGTTGATCTAGCATCCCCCTCTTCATAAACACTAGTAAGATAGTTATGCATCTCAATCTGGCCCTGTCGCGTACAATCGAAAAGAAAATCAGCCATGTTCAAAATCTAAGTCATTCATTATAACAAGAGAATCAGTTTGTTATGTGCCTTACTTTGTAATCCATCTCAGCGACTTCATGCATGACACCTTTAAACCACTCGAAGGATCCAGGCTCCCTCGTAACCCAATAGAAATGCGCAGATTTACTAGCTTTGTCCGAAGCCTTTCTCACAGTTGAAGCTGCGCTTGAAGAGGCAATGCTGGTCATACTTAGAGTAGTACAATCTGATCCATTGATTTCAGTAGTTGAATTCTGCGAGAATGGCACGCACCACGAGGTATGTTATGAAAATGTATATAATGTAGTATACATCATACGGTATGGAAGCCTTACTGGTATCCCATTATCTTCAGTCCTAGTATTGTTCAGCAGATCCCTAAGAATGCTTATAAAAGGAGTTGCTCCAATTCCAAGTCCAACCAAAAGCAGTACATCATAGTTCTGGTAATCTTGTGCAGGTGCACCATATGGTCCATCAATCAGCAATCTTGGCAATCTGTGTTAACAGAAATTCATACAAACTCAGGTTTTTTTTTACCCTAGTGATCATATCAGGAATTAAACTGATCGCGACATGGAAGTTTACCCGTTTTCATCAATGTGTGATTTTCCACACTTCATTTCAATATCGATGACTCTAGTTGAAGTACCATCTGCTTGATCAGTGTAGACTCGTTTAAGTTCGTGCGTCCAGTCTCCAACTATACGAATATGGACACTGATGTAATCATCCCCGGGAGCTGAAGTTATCGAAAATGGATGCCTGAACCAACAAACAAATTAGACTCCAGTACTGATGAATCTGAAATGTGGAAAATGTTTGTGCAAATCAACTCACCATTCAAATGGAGAGACTGCTGGACATTGTAGGAATATGTACTGGCCGCTTTTATATTTGAATCCATTCGGTTTTGACATGATCAGGCTGAAAACATTTCCAGGCAGCATAGAAACCTGGTAACAAAACAACACCATAAATCACTCATATAATTACTGATATCATCGAAATACATTCTGAGGTAAAGTTTATTAAGCTGTCACCTTCAAGATTTTTACAGCACAATGGTTGGATCTGCAAATTCTGAGGCTCCTTTCTCCAACATAGAGCAGGAGAGGAACCGAAATGTACATCCATGTCTGTCACAGTTCAGAAAAAAAGTATCATCAATGTTGTCGAACTGTGAATGTTAGGACAAATACTAATCAAATCGGTACGCATTTCTAACCGTTTTCTGCTCCCAGCCATGGACAAGAACCAGCAAGGTCCCGTGAATGAGGAGCAAGATGTAGACAATGGCAAGAAGATGGTGAGAGTACCAAAACGCATTGAAACCGGTTAGTTTGTTGAGTGGAAACGGCAGCTTCGCGCCATTCTTCCGAAACATTGTGGTTGCTAGAGTGAATGAAATGATCATGAGAATGACCATCAAAATCCCAGTACTCCCAACCACACCAACCAAAAGGGACTTGTAGGTTGGCTTCACATTGTTGAAATCAGAGGCTATAAGAGCGAACTTCTCCTGCGAAGAATGAACAAGCCGCGGGAAATCGCAAACCAAGTGAATCCCGGCATGTAGCAGGACCCCTAATGCGATCGCCCCCGCAACAATCTACACAACATCAAACAAAAGCACATTTCAGAGCCAGTATCACATAAACAACACTCTCACCGTCCCTGCATAAGGTTCCTACTTTCTATTTTCGTCTGTCTCAACCAGACTGAAATTTGGCTAGATCATTTCAGTTCCTCACTTTCCCTGCTCGTGCAGAAAAAGTATAGGACGAAGGAAGTACTTAATTTTAACACATTCTCATTGGCATTGGAGGCCAACCTTGTGGAAATTGAGGTTGTCATCAAAAGGGATGAACAATCTGGCTCTGGTGGACCTGAGCCAAGTCAATGTATTCCGACAAACGGGCAAGAGAATGAGCGCCATGTTGAGCTTCAGCGTCTCCGCGGCACCTTTGGCAGTGGGATAACAGTACCCCATCACCTGAAACGCCGCCCTGTGTCGGTTCTGGAGGAACTTCCACGTGAAAAGTCCGATCATGGCGGACAGCCAAAGCAGCAGAATCCAAGCCCTTTGCCAGTTCTCCAAGAAGAGGGATTTGAGGAGGTAGTTGAGGCGGCGAATGGCGCCGCTGGTGCGGATATGGGCGGCGTTTGGGCTCCACCCGACGCTTGCTTGGCTCAGAGGCCTGCTGTAGTTCATGTAGGTGTCCTTTTGCAGAAGGAGGATTTCCAGCTGCCATAGCTGAATACAGGATATGCACAATTACTTTAGTTACACTCCGGTAATTTATGTTTTGTCTCAACAAATTATAACAGTTTTCTGTTTTTTTTACTACATCTGTGTTTCCTTATAGATTAATGATACTCTGTTTACCTCGTTAATTTTCAGATTCTCGGAATAGTTTTTTTAAAAAAAACAAAAGCTTTTTAACATCATTTGAGCAGTTATTTACTATTCATGAAGTTAGTTTGACATTAATAAGAGTTGCTCATTAAGGATTTGCAAATTTTCTTGTTTTCACCATATGTAAGGTTCTGCTGGGAACACTACACATTGAAGAGAAAGTCTGATCACTAAATAAATGTAGTCTATCCATTGGCTCTATTTTTTAGTTTAAAGTCTTTATTTTTTCACATTTATTGTACTCTATAAGTTAAAACATGTAAAATGATGTGTTTAAATGTGAAAATATAAGAAATATTATATAAAATGTATAATATTTAAATTTAAATATTTTATATAAATTTAAAAATTAAAGTTTTTAATTTAACAAATGCACTTTATAAGTTGAAAAATTACAGTGAATTGTCCATAATTTAAAAACGGACCACCTGTCAGGAGACCTACTCTACATTGAATTAGAGAGAGTACATTTTAAATATAGTATTTTTTGTATTTTTATATTAATTCAAACATGTCTTACTAGTAAGATGTTTGACTTAAAAGTACAACAGTTCTTTCATAAATTTTAAAAAATATCACGTTTTCTAGGAGTTAGTTGCACAAGATAAAATTGGTTGAGACTGGAAAAAAATTAATTGGAAGGATATTCAATCTCTTGTAATATAATTTCTT
>JAUOBV010000001.1:11251100-11264892 GCA_032360425.1 Rubia occidens
CGTGTAATATTTAAAGTGTATTATATTTATAAAATGAAGCCTAAGAGAAATTTTATTAAGGCAATTAACTGAAACATATAATATTTATTAATTTTTTCTTACATATACTATATAGTAAAAAAATGAGGCTACCGTATAATTAAAAGTTTGGGGGCCTGAGGCAAAATTTTCAGTTGCCTCACACTGGGGCCGGGCCTGCTGGGAGGCCAAATAAATATCCATAGGATAGTTTTGATTAAAAAAAAAGTTCAACTAAATCTAATCCACCGAAACAAGATGGGTCGAAACAAGTATATTTTCTCTCATTATTTGGCGTCATATATCTAGATGTTTGGATATATGGCAAATGGAACTGAATTTGAAAAGGAAAAAAACTACTAGAATGATTGAATGAAATTGAACAAATTCTACAAAATAAAATAAAATTAGTGTCATTATTAAAAAAAACAAAAGAAAAAAGTGAGTCAATACAGCTACATTCCCACAAGCTTGGTTTTGCTCTGAGGATGAACTTTGGTCTGTTCAGTTACAGCTACATTTACACAAGCATTTTCCAATGTTTGTATTAAGTCTATGCTTGGAAGCGAAATCCGGTTATGGTGATGTTCAGTTGTTTCAACTCTAGATAAATGTTGTAATCGTGAGCGGCACCATTACTCCACATCATTTTTAGCATGTTGGAAGGGTAATCTCCAATAAGCAGCACAATTGCGTCGATAAGCAGCGGGTATGTAATATGATGTGCAAAAAGTTGGGTGGAAAATGAACACACATAGTACAATAACAAACAACCTTTCTTCTTCTAAAATCAGACCAGATATTCCCGAGTTCACAGAACTTCTTGGAATAATAAATAACCAATTCGCATAACTCAGTTACTCAGCCAGGTTCAGAAACATCCAACAAGTAACCGATTCCCGTAACTCAGTAACAAGGGTGAAAAATACAAGATTCAATGCATAGCGCGACACTAGTTCTACAACATATCAAATTCCTCTAGGAAGGAAAACAAATAAGGTTATTAGAGACCCCCTCCTGGTGTACTCGCTCACCCAAGAACCGGGAAAATGCGAGCAATGTGCTCCAATGAGACTGCATCTGAGGCGTTTTTCTTAAGCTCCGGATGGTTGAACTCATTTTTGGGAAGGGTGATAAGTTGTTTCCCACTGCCCTTCTCCACAGCCCAGCCGGAGTTTGTTACGTGGTGCTCGAGAAATTTATCCAAAGCTAGACCTTCCATGTTGATTGCCTAAATAAAACCCAAGGTAATATGAACTTTCAAAATCAGACAAGTGGAACACGAACCAAAGGCCTATAGCCAGCCTTCAAGAACTACTAAGAGACATCAGGAACTCAGATATAGTTTCTGCTATGATGGTTAAATAAACATTACACGGAAATTTGGGAAGCCATACCTCAGCAAGAATGGCCCTTGGCACTGTCCGATAAGTGAGCGAAAGGACATGTACTGCATATGCCTGAACTGCTAGCTCAAAACCTGTGGAAACCAAACCACTTAGTACAAATACTGTAATCGGAAAGATTTGACACAGAGGCTGTGTATAAGAGAAGAACTAGCCCACGGAGCAAAAAAACTTGCTAAGTAGATTACTCAAAACCAATCAGAATTAGAATAGCATTTATCATGTGTATAAGGTAAACCACTAAGAAATTACTAGGCTTTAAACAACATCCCAAACAGATTTCAAAGTACCTGGAATAACTTCTACCAAATGCCGATTTTTTGCAGCTTCATCCCAAAACTGACGGAATCGGGCAGTCTGCAGTTGAGATTAAATCAATAAAAAAAATTCCCTACTAGTAAAAGTCCGAATTTAGATATGATGGTTTAAGGCCAAAGTTTACCTCCAAGTAATGGGAGAGCACAATTAGTGTCTTGAATTGTTCCTCCATTTGCTAAAGATGGAAGAAGATAAACAAATCATCAGAGAGTGCAAAAAAGGAACAGTAACTATGTCAAGAATAATCACATTATTTTCAATTGGAATAAAAAAGACCCTAAGGAATAAAACTCCACCACCTTTGACAGTGAGTTGAGTTCCCTCATTGAAATACACAAATATACGTAGATTCGAACTACACTAAATCCTTTTTTAATGTTGCACCAATAAAAGGCAGAATATACAGTATAGAAAATCATTCTTGCTACAGGAATACTTATAGCATCATTAACAAACTGAAAATCTGCCATGTAACAGCACAAACTCTACATGGCAATATAAACATCAAGGTATAAACTGAAGCAACAATATTAAATTCCAAACTTTACCAGAAAACAAGTAACTATAGCACAGTTCAACCTTCCAGCCAGAACACAACAATATCAAGGGGATATCCCAAATTTACTAACTTGATAACCAATGCAGACTTCACATAAGCATCCTTTGCCAATGCAAAAATGTCAAAAAGAACAATACAAAGAAGCCATAAAACATGTTCAAAAAAGAAGGTACATACCACGCGCTCGGGGATCAAAAATAGACACAGACTGAAATCAGGAGCTGGCATAGCCATAAGTGCCTGTTGAAGTTATCAGCACACAATTAAGAATGTCCAACACATCCACATAAACCAGCTTAACAATTTAAATATTAGACAGATTATATATACATATACCTTAATTAAAATGCGAGCAACAATCTGAGTACTCATACGCTCCGGCTCGAACTAAAAACCCACAAACAAATTATCATTCACAATGTAACAGCACTCAATAAAAACCAAAACTTTACAACACAACTTTCCAATCTTATAAAACTGAGCTCTACTCACCTGATATAGACGCAGGAGGCAGAGGTTGGCGTCCAAATTGTAGGTCTGGGAAGAAACCTAATTTCAAAAATCCAAACTTTAATCCTCAGCACAGCTTAAAACCTACAGCATTGAATTTTAATCCATTAAAAGTGGCACCACCTGTTCGTTGACGAAGTTTTCGAGATCGGGGAGGATGTCGGGGTTGTAAGGATTGACAGCAATGAGCTGCTCCACCGTGTACGACATGCTCGACGGCGGCGATGCCTTTTGCCCACCATTCATCTCCTTTCCCATGGTATTAACTAGTCTCTGAGTTTCAGAGCTGAGCGGATGAAGTAGTGAGGATCGAATTGGGAAATTTAGGGCTGTGGGGTTGGGTTTTATTTGAACTCAGTATACCATACAAGCCCACCATACTCCATCCCTCCGTTCAATAAATTTGACAAACTTTCCATTTTCTATTTAAAAAATTTTGTTTTTAAAAAAATGAGCATTTGCATTCACTCATTCTTTTTCTTTTTTGACATTCAAATTTTTTATACGGTTCAACCCACCTAAAAACAAAAATTAAGAATATTATGTTTGCCATAAAAGAAAAGAGGAAGCATGTTAGAATATTGTTGAATAATAATTACATTAATTTTCAAATAGAAAAATCCATCACAACTTTAAAATTTATATTTAATCAAAGAGTGCTATTTTCTAGTATATACTCCCTTCGTCCTAAGATTAATGACATAATTTCATTTTCAAGATTTTCAATGATCATATTTGACCGTTAATATCTCCAATTACATATAATAATTTTGCATAAAAAATTAATATTTAGAAAATAGGCATTAAGATGAATCTAACAAGATCTCACATGGTATTTTTATTATGTATACATTAATTTTTATTTAGAATCAAAGTTATTCAAATTTAACTTTGAAAAATCAATTGTGCCATTAATTTTGGGATGGAGGAAGTATGTAATCACATAATTATAATTTTATTTGGTAATAACTGCAAAGCAATGTTTTACTAGTAAATGGTAACTTTGTTAAAAAATAATCATTGCTATGATTAGAGGTAAGAAAAAGTTATTCTCATTTAATTTAATTTTTGTGGGAAATAATTTCTTATTTTTGTAAAACATTCATAATCGTCTGACAAAAAATGGAAGACAATACTCATACATGAACTAGAAAAATAAATACTGGTTCGACAAATGCCGTTCTCTCGGAACCCAGATTGCATTTCCACAAACCTTGTCGAATATTTGCCTGGTTTCATGTCCTCTTAGATGAGATTAACTAAATAAATCAACTTTATTAAATTATAAAAAGATGGTTATTTTTAAGACACGGATAAATTGAGTAACATTAAAATTCTATTTTATCATCATTCTTTAATTTATTGACAAATTTTCGGTAGAATTTAAAAGAAGAAGGTGCACATTCGTACATCCAGATGAACAAGATGAAAGAGGAGGTGAGAGAAACAAAACGCTACATTTGACATATTCTTGAGCTGTGTGTGTTGGAGCATTCTAATTTTGTACAATGTGGGAGAGACTTGCAAACTAAACTACAAATGGCTTACAAATGCAATAAATTTGAAATCAAGCTCCACCCCTGCCAACTCTTTTTGTCACAGGGAGAGACAAAATTGAGGGCAAACATTTCCTTGGAAGCATTTTCACCACTCTCACAGAAGCCTACTAGTTTTGCCACAATTTCCGCACTTTCCTTCACATGTTCCATATCCAAAGGATCAGTCCACAGCTTGTTCGCAAGTTGTAGCCTCCTCTTCGGCTTTCCTTTCCCTTCAGGCGGAATTCCCCATTTCATGTAAAGATACTCCCTTTCTTCAGCATTCAGTTTTGTGCTGATTCGCCTCGCCAGGTTTTCCCTCTCTTGCTTAAGGTTCCTGACACTGCACACAACATTCGGCACATGTTGTCATTCGGCGTTAGGGGTTGGAGAGGTTAGAGAAGATGAATATGGGATCATGCCATTACCTTGTTACTACAAAGCCTGCAGCATCATCGCCTAGGAGAGCGGGACTGGCGTTCCCGAGGTTTGCTAGGTGCTGCTCCAACCATGTCAGCCTTCTCAGCTCAACTTCCATGTATATCTGTTCAGAAGGGTCCCCCTTGAACAAAAGATAGAATTGAGTGCGGTGCACAATTGATACGTGGCACAGATGCCACAGCATGATGATTTGGTTCCTTTGATCTTCAAACACCAACTGCCACGGCATGGGAGATGGAGATTGAGATTGAGATTGTTCTGTGACATCTGATTCATCCTCCGTAGACTTATTTGTCTCCATTTGCAACACCTGATGCAGGTCAGGATTCAGGAACAATGGTAGATTTATTTATAATGCAGCATCAGGTTGAAAAGCCAAAATATGATCAATTATTTGATCCAAGACGTCTGGAAACACCAACAATAACTCTCCAATAACTTCCTACTGGAATTTGAAGGTAAAACATGGATTTTCAGCTCAATGCTTCCTAGTTCATAGAAAGGAAAATAAGTAAGGATGAAGGAGCCGGATCTAACCTCGCAAACTAAGAGCTGTTTCTGGTATTGTAGCTTTGCACACCGCTCTTTAAGCTCTGTAACGTAAGCTTTGACACCCCGGTAGTTCTCCTCATATGCTTTCTTGAACATCTTTTCCATCTTCTTCAAGTCAACAGAGTTGGGGTGCTTTGATAAAGGCGTAACAGCGTGAGGAGTGCTGCCTTGCAGGCCATCATTGATGGGAAATGGGATCTGGGGGGATTTGTTCTCAGATCCAGTTTCAACCATCTTGCAAGAAGAAGCCGGTGAGCATGGAGATCTGATTATATTGGGCATGTTGGCAGCATTGCTCAGTGAAAAGGGATGGACTTTCTTCTTTTTCAGCGAAGTCCTTAAATCAGGAGTCTGTTCATCGCCACTTGGGTAAGGCATAACCAAGTTGTCTATTGATCTTTGGACGTTTTCGAGCTTTTCTTCAAGAGATGCAATATTACACTCTTCTGTGGCTAGACGAGCAATCTCTTCCTTCAAAGTTCCCTTGTCCTTTATATCAATGTTTTCCGGTATGCAGCTGAAAGCCTGCATGTCCTTGATCTCCAAAAGCAGCTTGGCTATTGATTCAGTAGCATCTTGACTGCCAACTCTATGCGCGGAAACTTCCTTATGAAGCAATTCGAGTGCCCGGTTGGCTTCATTCCCAAGCTGCCTCTGCCTCATCTCAAGCTTCCGGATCTCACTCACGAGGATGGACGGTGAAGTAGCTGACTTACTAACCACTGACTGCCTTCCACTCAACTTTTTTTGCCTCGTTCTTAAGAGAGGTCCTTCAGAAACTGATTCATCCTCACCAGTAAAAGAAAGACACTTGACTACTTGACGCGACGGTCCATGCGAATTCGACCCCTGAAACGAGCACAAATCCACTTCTTTACATACACAAATCCACTTCTTTACATACCATACCGCCTAAGGGAAAAGAAAAGGAAATGTCCTAGTCGTACCTTAGGCACCTTGTGTGCACTTCTCTCCAACTCAAGCTGGGATTCTGCAATGTCTCTTTGCCGTTTCAGTTCATTCATCTCTATCTCCATCTGCATTAAAAACTCTTCTGATCAGAACATGTTCAGCTAGAAGCTGTAAGCATTTCCACACACACATTTCAGCAAGAAAAACTGAGTAAAGGATGTGCATGTAATGTTGGCATGCACGTGTGTATCGGAAACGATCAAAGGCAGCAGTACAACGCTCTAGAACACTAGATATTTATAGTATGTAACAAAGAATTATTTCAAATTTGCTAATAACTGGGTCTACTACCTTCTGAATTTTCATATCCTTTTCCAGAAGTAATGATCTTAAAGTTGAGGAGCCAAATGGCTCAGGACTCTGTCGTTCTGCTTCTAACCTCGCAACTAGCCCCTGCAAATGCTTCAGTAGTTGCTTTTCCGCAACAACCTGGAGAGTAGGAAATTTGGCATGGGTCAGAACCTTCACGGTATTGAACCAAAAAATAGACAAGTCCAAAACAAAGAAAAAAAGTATAATCTTTCTGCTAGGTAAAACGCAAATATAAATCATATATCACACTTGCTAGGTATGAAATAATTTTTCCTCCTACCATATTGACTTGTGCAGTATTTGTAACTTCTTTTGCACTAGTAGCAAAAGTGAGGGTATTCCGCGATTGCTCCACGTGAGTCAGAGCCGGACTCATGGTGCATATTATGGCTGTTCGTGCATTTCCCCCGAGAGATGACTGTAAAATTCTTGTGAGTTTCGAGTCTCTGTACGGGATGTGATTACTTCTCTTTCCACCACTGTAGAATGCACAAAAAGGTATATTAGATTTATTAGCATTGAAAAGAGCTTGAAATCATGGAGAACGCTGAAAAATGATTAACCATAATACTCTACTACCTTAGCTTTCTGATTACAGTAGTCAAGGTCAGTAAGCTTCGATTAATGTGGCTCCCTTCCTTCAATCTTGCACCATCTGCATTAGTTTGTGTAGCACGTTCGCTTCCAGCAAGATCAACCAGGTACTGCAAGATTGCAAGTTCAAAGTTTAAATAAATGATGATCCCCACAGACAACTTCTAAATCAAAGAAAAAAGATGAATACCAAACTAGCTAACAGTGACTTCAAACACCCAGCATTTTCTCGGAGACCACTCTCAACTGTCTGTATATTAAAGGAGACAGAGTGAAATATTAGAGAGAGCAAGATAAATGGTGAAGATGATTTGTTTAAGGATTTACAAACAAGAGATGTGTACCAGCTTAATTATCTGATGAGATCTTGAGCTCTTATCATTAAGGGCAGTCTCTCCAACCTGTCTCTGAGCTGAAATCGAAACATTAAAAGGGTTATGGTGGATCAGAATAATTACTATTTCTATGTTCAAAGCAATGCTAGTGTTATGTAGCAAGCTAAAATTGACAAATGAGAAAGACAAGACTGTTTCATGGCAAAAGAGTTAGGCAAGACTAATTCAGTTGTTCACAATGATTGATAAGACAAGGCAAAATTTTGAACTATCTGATAAAAAAAAATTCCTACCTTCACAAATACCAATCAAATGCTTTAGATGCTGGGCATCTTTTACAGCTTCTTCTGCTTGTTTCTCCACAATAGTGCCTTTCTGCATTTAGTAAGATCAAAGCTCAACTGAAAACGTTTTCACCAGAGAATGGTTTCGATAAACATATGAACCAAAATGGGACTCGCATACCTCAGGATCATCCAAAATCCGAAGGGCACCAGAGTCACGGTTCAAAAGATCAACAACAGTTTCATTGTAGATCTCGAGAGCCGAAAACTTCAGCACAAATTCCCTTTCTGGTGTCTGAGATATGCAACAAATATGTGATCATCAAAAATTAATATGATAGAATTAAATTTACTTTAAACCTTTCTATGAAGCAAATTTTGGTGAGGAAGATTAACTGACAATTGCAATATGCTCATAAATGTCCATGATGACATTTTCAGTAATCCCCTTCATTGTAAATGTCTTGCCACTACTGGTTTGCCCATAAGCAAATATTGTAGCTGAAAGCAAAAGAAAGATCTTGTTATATGGAAGAATCTTATTTTTGGAACAGAAAACAATAGCAAAGTGTGAGAGAACTCGAGGGACTTTGTGTTTACTACTATCATGCAAGAGGAGCATTAATAAAGTGAGTTCACAGGCATCCTCTAAATTTTATGCAAAATTAACTTAGCCTAAATTATGCATCAAAGCCTAAATACACTTGTTCAAATCTAAATATGAACTCAATCAGCTAGTCCAATCTAGTTGGCATCAATTTAAGCAAGCATCATGAAGAAAAGGATCTTAATTTGAACTTATAACCTGTTCATTATTGTAAAGCCAGGAAGTTATGTTCTCCCAACTCTTTTTAATGCCCCATTTTAGGAGCTTAAGAAAGATACAAGAAGAGAAAACAATAATATTAAAGCAGGTGACTTATCTAGACCAACTTGAGTCTTAGTGAAAAGTAACTTAATCAGATTCTAATGTTTTGCCTGGATTCCGAGTCAAACAAGGTAGTACTACTTCAGCGACAATTTAGGATTGACTAAGGAAATTTACTTAGCTAGAAAGGATATTTTCTTGCATGTTTTTATCATGGCAGTTCAGCAAGAAAAATAAAGTTTTCTTGACTCTTGTTAGAATGCTTCAATCAACTCTTGCATATTTTCAGACCTTCTAAGAACTAGAACAAATAACACAACCACCACTATCTGAAGCAACAGTAGAAGGAAGAATTGAAAGGCTTTGTGAAACAACACCAATTTCATCATAAGAATGTTGTTTACCCCTATGCCAAGGCTTCCCTTTACAAGGCACCGTCAATCTGTGAAAAGTTAATAAAAGGATACCATATCTCCTCTGGTAACTACTAATTCCTTAAGTTTGAATTAGGCACCGTCAATCTGTGAAAAGTTAATACAAGGATACCATATGTCCTCCGGAAATTACTAATTCTTTCTGTTTGAATTAGCACATGCTTCAGTTATTAAAGTTCAGTTCTAAAGCAACAACATCATTAGTCCTCAATTGGACCATTTTAGATTTAAACTGAGGCAAAAATTGATGCAGGGTTGTATCAAATCCTATTCCTCTCCAGTAACAATTCTCTTAGCTAGAAAAAAATAGCTTCTCCCAGTTCTAATCTAATCAATAACCTCATTAAGTTCAAAGTAAATAATTTTAGTATTATGCACGTATGAAGTTCCCATACAATTCTTAGAAATGTTCACGCAAGTCTTGACGATTCCAGTCATTAGTATCTGATCCACTCCCAAATCTCTTTAGACCAATCAATCATGTATCAATCCACTCATTTTTTCACAATGACCATATAGTAGATAATCCCAAGTGAGATAAGTGCAAGACTGACTTCATAATCTAATTAGCAATTCAGACCTCTCTCATGAGTTTCAAATCAACCACCACATTATTCAA
The DNA here is from genome assembly GCA_032360425.1 of Rubia occidens. Lineage (NCBI taxonomy): Eukaryota > Viridiplantae > Streptophyta > Magnoliopsida > Gentianales > Rubiaceae > Rubia > Rubia occidens. The sequence continues at coordinate 11,260,861 of JAUOBV010000001.1, forward strand.
TAAAACACTGAAGGTTTTTTTTGAGAATTAACAAGAAAATCAAAATAAAATTAGAACATACTGTATCTAAGAATGTCTATTACCATTAATCCCACTTAGAACTGAGAGAGCCACATCTCTTGCCCCTTCTTCGTAAACTCTTTGACTCGAGCAAGAAAGATCAAAGACTTTATCTGCAAATGTTATCCACAGAGGGAGAAAACCATTAAGACTTACAGAATCATATCATCAGCAAAACTTGAATTCAGTTGGACCTACCAAATGTATAAAGTCCACAGGGTCTATCATGAGTCAAATTCTTGGATATGATAGTCTGTTCATCTGGGAACTCCCAGGCTATGAGATCATATGCAGCCTGCTCTTTTGAGCTAAGAGGCCTCACCCGAACAGTAACGAGTATCCTCTCCTCGGGGCTTCTAGAGGCCCCACCTGGGGTAGATGCCGGAGTTCTCCTTATCCTCGAACACGGGGCAACTGGGGTTCCGAATCTCATCTTGAAAAGCTATATCCTGCAAAATGTCATTAAATTTAAAACCAACTTAGAAAAAGTATTTGGTATGAAAAGAGAAATATTGATTATTACTCCATTACAAATCATACGAAAAAAGGATCCAATTTCAGAATCATTCAAGAATGTGTGTTAAATTATAAAACCCAAAGGGGATTTCTTTTATATGAATTCCAAAAGAAACTCAAAGATTCCAACAGAAGTACATCAAGAAAATCCCGAACCCAGTAGGCTGTACATCTTAAAAAAGAACCCGAAATCCCAGATTGCAAAATCCAGACAAAAAGGGAAAAAAACCACAGCAAAAGTCTGATGCATTTGACTTACAGCAGTATCATAAACAAGGTGATCTTGGAACCAGGAATAAAACCCCTGTCTTCAGGGTAGTTCAAAAATGGAAGGGAAAATATTCTCGTGGAGAAGGAAAGTTGGGGCCTTGATTCTTTCGGAGTTGCAAATTGGGGGAATGGAAGACAGAGCAACGGCTAGTTTTACTCTCTCAAAATTCAATTTTTTTTGTTTGGGTATTATTCGGTTTCCACAAGGGGCGCTAACCTGAAGCGTTATTGGTCTCGTTCTTTATTACTGGATGACACACATGCCACAAGCCACAAGTCACAAGTCACAAGTCACAAGTCACAAGTCACAAGTCACAAGTCACAAGTCACACAACACATATACTATCCGTTTCATGTGAACTAGCTGCGTTATAATTTGAGTAAAGTGCAAAAAAACAAAAAAAAACTCTAACTTTACCTTGAAAGTGTCAATGAAATTCTGTAAAATCATAAAGTGTCAATATAACCATAATTTTATGAAGTATGTGTCAATATAACTCTAGGATGCGTTGACTTTGATTGTCAACGAAAATTTTGGTCAAAAATTAAGGAAATAACAATTTTATTCCTATATTAACAAAGGAAAACGCCAAAAAAGGAAAGAAAAAGACATAAAACCCCATTTTCTTCTTCCGTCCTTTTCTCTTCGCGACTAAGGTGTATCAGACACCTTTTTTTCTCTTCTTCTTCCGTTCGACTGATAACCTCGTTGGTGTGATTGCCAATCGTTGTCGGCGTTAACCTCGTTGGTGTGACTGTGAATCATCACTGACAAATCATCGCCAACCTCTTTAGTGGGACTGTGAATCGTCACCAGTGGAAACTTAATTGAGTTGGCATGACTGTGAATCGTCCTCTGCAATTGATCGCCGGCGGAGACCTGACCGGGTTGGTGTGACTGCGAATCGTCATCGGTGGAGACCTGACGACGTTGGTGTGATTGAGGCGGCGTGAATCATCAGCGACGAAGACTAAGTGGCGTTGAGTGGCTACTGGTGGCGTGAATCGTCAGCGGCGGACACGACATGGTTGAGTTGCCAGTGGTTTTGTCGTTCTGAGTCTCAATAGGGTTTGCTGTTCATCATTTTGACTTGTTGTTCAGGCCTCCCATGGTAGGCGCATCCACCCGCCTATCTGTTACAGTTTTCCATGCTTTTAGTTTCAAGATTTGGATGTTTTAGTGATTTTTGGTCTGATTTGTTGTGTTTTGTGATTCATTTTGCTCATATGATTTGGCAGGCTGGGTGGGCTTCGTTGGGCTGGTGGCAGGCAACAGTGGTGGTGGTGGAGGTTTGACAGGTAAGGTTGGCTGGTGGTGGCAGTGGTGGTGGTGGTGGCTGGCGGTAATAGGAGGGTATAATGGGGAAATTTTGAGTTGAAATGGGTAAATTTATCTTTTCTGGCCCAGTTAACGGCCAAATATGTTAGTCAACATCGAAATTTGGTCGGAAAGTTATATCGGCACAATTCATTATAAAGTTAGGGTAAGATTGACACATTTTAGTTTTACAAGATTATATTGGCACTTTCAGACTAAAGGGAGGGTTAGAAAAATATTTAACACTTATAATTTTCCTTTGGGAAAGTTTGAATTTTATTAAGGGTGATAGGATAGATCAGAAATTTGATTGCAAAATGAGGTTTATTTTGTAATTAAGAAAAATTGATGGGTTCATATAAATACTAAATTTTCATTTTTATTTTGTCTTGGAATGACTTCGATGAGACATCAAATGCATATTTTTTTATAGAAACATTTAACATCTCTTTTAGTGTTCTTTTGATGGTAGATTCCTCGATCTAGGTAGTTTTACATCATAAGAGATTTATATAAATGTTTTTTATTATCATATATAAATCCTTCAATTCGTAGCCTATTTTAGGTCTAATGGATTTTTGGTCCTTACTAATAGAAAGTAAAACCCACAAATGATCGTGGCTGTATGTATTCATATATAGTGAGTACAAAGGGTATACCAAGTAGAAACAAATGTGGAACATGATGTATACAAAACCAATGAAAAAGAGTATTAATTTCTTATCCTAATTCTAAATCAATTATATCTCTATTACCCCCCTTAAGTGAAGCATATGACTGGTCACAACACAAAAGTTGAAACTTAAGAACTCAAACCGAGGACAAGGTAAACCCTTTGTAAAGATGCCAGCAAGCTGCAAGTCCGTAGAAACATGAGCAACATTGAGCTTACCTAGAAGACACCATCTCATGCCCAAAATGATAATCAATGTGCATGGCTCCCTTGTGCGAAACTGGATACTGAGCTTGAAAGAGGGCGCTATTATTACCACACAGCAAAATAGGAGGCACACGATTCAATACACATAAATCCCGAAGATGATTCATCAACTAAACTAATTATGTAGTTGTGTTGACCATAACACTGTATTCTGATTCCGAACTAGAACGAGAGACTGTAGGTTTCTTCTTAGCACTCCACGACATCAAGTTGCCACCAAGAAAAATGGCATAACGATATGTAGGCCTACGAGTCTTAATACAACGAGCTCAATCGGCATCAGAATAACCCAAAACTAGTAAAGCGGACGAATTTGAGCAAAGCTGAAGTCCATAGTGAAGAGTACCACACACATAGCGCAAAATTCATGTTACAACTTGGAAATGGTCATCAGTAGGAGCCTGTATGAAATGACTAAGCATATTCACAACATAAGACAAGTTGGGTCGTGTAATCAACAGATACTGAAGTGAACCAACCAGCGATCGAGAAAATGTGGGATTTTCGAACGGCTTATCGGAAGAGCTAAGAAGCTGTGAAAAAACAACAAACGGAATGACAACATGCACAGAATCTTGCATCCCGCCTTGCAATTAGATTTCCTTAACATATTTATCTTGACCAAGGAATAAGTCATCGGAAGTACGAACAACCTCCAAATCCCAAAAATATTGTAGAGTACCAAGATTAGTAATCTTGAATTCTTGATTAACGCGATCAATAAACTTGCAAACGAGACAACCATCATCCTGGTGAGAATAATGTCATCAACATAAACCAATAAATAAAGGAGGAAGACACCCTGAGAGAACACAAATAAAGATGCATCTGAAGAGCTGACACTACTACAAATTAGGTCTATTGTATCACTCTATAAGTGTTACATTAGGTACTATAAATGTTGCCTTAGACCTGATGCAACACTTTT
>JAUOBV010000001.1:11281928-11296432 GCA_032360425.1 Rubia occidens
CAAACTCAGAACACGCGATGAAAACCAAGAAACAAAATGGTTAACAAAAAAATAGCAGCATCAATTCCATACTCAAAATTGTAACATGTTGATTAACATCCAGACCTTCTTTCCACCACAGATGATTGTGTTGGACTCACTTTCAACGCAATGAACCTCACCCATATGATTTCATTTATCCGCATCACAAACAAACTATAAATACCCCTTTCATCAAATTAATGCATCCATCTCACCAAAATCATCATGTACACGAACGTAGCCATCTCGTCCATCTATAAAAAGTCTTAATTCATCGTCTTAGAGGGCCCAACCTCGTGCCGCCACTGAAACTGGTGTCGACGTTTCACGAATCCGACGCTGGCTTATGCAAATTCTCGCTCACGCCCTTGCATCCGATTGAACTTTCTGGTTTCTGGTGGTTGAAGCATCGCTTGAATCGGGCGATAGATTGCCGACTAACTAGGTTTTTGAGGTTTTCAATCCTTTCCTGCGAATCTCAAAGACCTCCATGAGCAGCAAACACACACAGGATCGACGGTGGAGAAGGCGATCAGCGACGGTGAAAAGGCAGGTTGCGACAGTGTAGAAGGCTAGAAGAAGGGTTCTATTTTTTTTGCAGGATGGTCCTCCATCTTTTTTTGCATTTTTAATCCTGGCACCGAAAAAATAATAATTATGATTTGACCACCGAATTTGATTTGCCATTTCCCTATTTCCACTCTAGTCCACGATCTTACGGTAAGACGGTCTCGCAGGAGACGAACTCAAAACTGGTGGGACGGAGGAGGTAAGCAACAAACCCCTCAAAAATCGGAGGTCCATACTCTAGCCCCAATACATCCGGGTTGTGAGCTCAATTTTTATTCTCCAATATTATATTGGTTCCATGTCAACAACCATGGGTTGTTGATAAACAAAGTCTAAGGGCCAGTGGCCCAGGAACAAAGTCAACGGGCCCAGATGGAGAGCATTCACGTAATTAGCACAAAATAGAAAACCAAACACATCCGAGGAGTAACCAACGGTTGTGCTCTGACGGTTAGCGAACGGCTCTCACCCTGACCGTTATATTCCGTTACTCCTAACCCTAAAAAAGTTTTCTCCACATCGAAATTTAGCTCACCTCGCCGTTAAATTCTAGCTTGCTTAAATGTCGTCGGCCAAGCGTAACCATTACAAGGAGAAACTAGCCCGCCGAAAGTATGTTGCCCATCTCTTAATTCATTAGTTTTTGAGAATTATCGCATCACAATTGCTGTTAAAAGCTCTAATTTTGTTGGTTTCGGTAGGCTGTAGATTTGATTGTTGGTGTTTTACAATTTGTACTCCTTCATTCTCATTCTAAATTGCATAGAATCTTTTTAACCGTATTAAAAAAACATGAAATGATTAACTACGTGAATATAAATAAAAGTCAATATTTGGTGAATCCAACAACATAGATACGATAATATTATTGTTTATATGTCTATGCAAATACATGGTCAAAGTTTAACACGGTTGTGTAGTAACTGTGCAGTTTAGTGTGGGATAGAGGGAGTGTGATTTTTTTAATTTGCGCATTCGAATTTTTGGTGTATTTATGAAAGGTGTGCTTGTGCAGAGAGGAAAAGGCTGAGGAAGCAGAACTGCCAAAGTACCGAGACAGGGCGAAAGAGAGGAGAGAGGATCAGAATCCGGATTATGACCCGTCTGAATTGAGCCATTTCCATGCTGTTGCTCCTCCTGGCGCTGTGCAGCTACGGTAAACCACAGTTAATTGTTTTCACACAATCTTTGCTCACTGAAAGTCTAGCTCTGTGTTGAAAAAGAAAAGGATGTAGTAGTATATGTTCATTGATTGTGATATTTCGTTTTGAAGCTCTGCTGACGAACATAAGCTATCTATTGAGAAGAGCAAGTACCTTGGAGGTTAGTGTACAATTCTGTAATAGATTTATGTCTCCCTTCGTTCTGTTAGCATGTAGCGAATATTAGTTGGCACCTTGGTGGAGAGGTATTTTTAGTTTATTTCTGACTTGGAGGAGGCGGCCTTTGATTCTTATGTGGTCATCTGTTTTTACCATCGGGTTTTCAGCATTCTTTCCACCATCTTTATTTTTGGGTTCTTATTATGTGTTTCAGGTGATGTTGAACATACTCATCTTGTTAAGGGTTTGGATTATGCTTTACTCAATAAAGTAAGAAGTGAGATAGACAAGAAACCAGATGGTGATGATGCTAATGATGTAGCCAAGTAAGTAGCTTATTTTCAGTTTGGTAGTTTTCATTTTTAGTTTCTTGTAATTGCTTGGAAATTTTATGATTGAACTTCCTGTGGTTGAATTAGTGTCATTTGCTATTGTATGACTATTTCGTAGTCCGACTCTAACCTAACATGATGGAAAAGGATGATCCTTTTAGTTGAACCACCGTAGTGAGATGAGTATTTAGTTTGTCGTTTTTTACATAGTGTGATGTATAGTTCTTTTGTAACAGGGGTTCTAAGGAAGATCAAATAGTCTCATTCCGAACTGCGACTGCAAAGGTTCGTTTGTATATGGGATGTCATTCACACTTTTCTGTTTGGGACCTAAAGATCTGTAGCTATTGCGGTCCTTATTGATTGTATATTGCCTTGTTGTTATGCAGTCTGTATATCAATGGATTGTCAAGCCCCAAACTGCTATCAAGACAAATGAATTGTTTCTTCCTGGAAGGATGTCTTTCATTTATAGCTTGGTATGAACTTTTCTCATCCTTGTATTGTAAAATTACTGAAACCATTAACGATATAAAGTTAATTTGAAAGGACTTAGTCTCTGCCAAATGGTTCTTTCTCTTAACCTTTAGTTTAAGTGTATAATGAATATCAGTAACTCACTGAGAAACATGTTGAATGGAAATTCTATATCGAAGTGTTTCTGGGTATCAACAATCGACACACTGATTGATAAGCTTTCTTCAGTTTACTGCATATTTAATTTATTTATTTTTGGCAATTTCCTAGACAAACCTTAAGCTCAACATACATACTAGTTGCTTTTGTCAAATTTGGGTGCTTAAGTGTTTCAGTCAGACTGTTCTAAATTAATGTGTTTGGCAATGCAATGTCATATGATCGTACAATCCTTTTTTGAGCTTCTCCCTAGTTTTTAACCTTTTGATCCCATGCACTTCAAGTGCTAAACATATTGGAGATGCTGTACTGAAAATTTTACCGACCATGATCTTATTTTAAAGAAAAATCTCCAAGAAGAAGAACTCTGCCATAGGCAATTCATAACTTTGGTAGTCTTCTAAGCTGATTTGGTATTTGCATGTCAAATCTTTCCTGAATTCTGAACTTTTGTTTTAGGAAAATGGCTATTCAAATGATATTCCGACAACTCTGCACAGGAGTAAAGCTGACTGTCCAGTTCCTGAGGTATTTCTTGTTTTTTTACAATTTTCTCCTGAATTGGCATTGGACAATGAAAACACCGTCTTCGACTTTTCAGGAGATGGTTACTGTTGGTGTGGATGGTTCTGTATTAGACCGAATTGCCAAGATAATGTCATACCTTCGTCTTGGATCTTCTGGAAAAGTTCTCAAGAAGAAGAAGAAAGAGAAGGATGGAAAAGGTTGATTCTTTGTGCTTTATTGTTATTGTTTTTCCCTTTTCAGATTTAGTTACTTAATATTTACATGGATTTGTGTATTGAATATAGTCAAATGTTTTGGATAGACTGACAATGTGGGGCTTGGGTGTTTGGGTGGATTAATCTGTAGTTTCTAAGACAAACACCAAAGACAAATGCAACAGGAGGATAGGATAGATGGGGTTTGATTTTGGTCCAGATGCTATATATTGGATTCGCAACATGGATAACAACAGGGTAAACCGTAGTGTATGATGCTCATAACAGCCCAAGCCTGTATGGGACCAAAATTTGTGAGTGGGTCTGACTGGTCAGTCTCAATTCTCAAGTGCAAAATATGACCATGTCATAGGGGTGCATTTCAGTTTTACTAGTGAAACTGGACCTGGTACACTATATTAATGAAGGTTCCAGATGCCTTTGGAAATAGAAAGATCACATGAAGGAAGGCAATCTCCCTTTTAAGTATTATCAGCACAAAATCTTTAGAGTAACTTGGCGGCCATGTTATTTTTTCGGTGACTGATTATTGATTGACCCACGTAGTTCGTTTTGCGTGCCTTTATTTTTGTTTGGAAATATGCATGCCATTGTGGGTCTGAAACATGGTGGTATAGAACCAAAATACCCTTCCCCATATACGCACTCACACCCAGCATCTTTCAAATGGAAAGCATGGTTGGGCTGGGAGTTATTTAAGTTGTGTGCCTTTTTGTTGTTGCCACGGGTCTGAAACAGGGTGGTATAGGGCCAAAATTCCCTACCCATACACACCCCCACACAGCATCTTTCAAATGGAAAACATGGTTGGGTTGGGGATATTTCGCTTCATTATAACTATTTGTATTTGACTACATGTGAATCACTAGTTGCCTGGAATCTTGATATCTAATCTATTTGATTCTCTGTATTTGAAGTATTGTGACCTTGAATTCAGTTTAATTCTGCTCATTGCCTATTTTGCACTCTTTCTCGACAGGGAAGATAGCTGGTAACCATAATGGGTATGAAGCGGACGGGAAGACATTAAGATCAGATGCACTTAAGGCTGAAAATGACAAAGAAATATTACTGCCACCACCTCCACCACTTCCCAGAAAGATGCTTGCTGAGTCGAGGGATAAACAAGGCCCAACTGCTGCTAGAGCTGAGGACGATGATATATTTGTTGGGGAAGGTGTTGATTATGAGGTTGCGGGTAAAGATATGAGCCAAAGCCCTCTTTCTGAGGATATGGAAGAATCTCCACGGGACAAAGAAACAACTTCCTATTTTGCTGAACCAGCTTATGGGCCAGTACCACCCTCTGATCTTTCTAGTGATTGGCAGCAAGTGGTGAGTTTAGTTTTAGTACTCTATTTGACTCTTGCTTAGTTGCATTCATAAATATCATTGATTTCCTTGTGTGATCACTGTTGACCTATAATATTCTCAGCAAAGTGAATTTCATACATGTCTACTGAAACTCTTATTTTTAATTTACCTATTATATTCAGAATGGCTATGATGCTCTACAAGCACAACAAGTGTTGGATAGTGGTTATCCACCAGAGTGGCAAGAGTACCAATATGCGCAGCAACTTGCTTACCCTGACCAATATCTCCAACAAGATATTCAGGCATATGATGTGCAAGCAGGTGTTGAAATGCTTCCGGACCCTAGGTTTATGACTCAGGAAGAAAAAGATAGGGGCTTAGGCTCTGTGTTCAAGCGGGATGATGAGAGGCTCCAACAGCTGAGGGAGAAAGATGCCCGGGAAAAGGATCCCAACTTTATATCTGAGAGTTATTCTGAATGCTACCCGGGCTATCAGGAATATAACCGAGAGGTAGTTGATAGTGATGATGAAGATGATCTATCAAAAATGGACATGGGTGGAAGGGTGAGTGTGTGTTCTCTGAATTTATGACTTCTTTATATTGCTAAGGAGTGTTCCTAAAATTCTCAGCTTGCTCTGCCTATTTTGAATTGCCATTCTGCTGCCATCATTAGCGTAACGACTGCTCTTTCTTTCATGTTTATCATTATTTTGTAATGCATTTCTGTGACACAAGCTGTTTTTTTGCTTTCATTTCTGACCCTTTTGACAGGCAAAGGGCCGACTTCATCGCTGGGACTTTGAAACAGAAGATGAGTGGGCTAAATACAATGGGCAAAAGGAAGCAATGCCAAAAGCTGCATTCCAGTTTGGTGTAAAGATGCAAGATGGTAGGAAGACACGAAAGCAGAATAAAGATCAGAAACTCACCAACGACTTGCATAAGATCAACCAAATACTAACCAAAAAGAAGATGGACAAGGAGGCGGATAATGACGGTGCAGGTGCAGGTGCAGGTGCAGGTGCAGGATATGACGATGAGCCACGCCCTGGGAAGAAGCTTCGAATGTGATTTGAGATACTTTTTATACTTTTCAATGCAGATGGGCGGTAAATGATGCTTGTAAGTTTTTAAATGTTTCACATGGTGGATACACCTGGTGTAAATTATGAAGGCTTAACAGGGTTTGCAAATGTGTACTTAGAGTGCAACTTTCTCTTCTAGTAAAATGCATTTGGTTTGGAGAAGGATGTTTATTTTGAGCCTTACTTTATTTATTTATGGAGAAAATCATTTGAAGAATACAAAGTCTTGTTTTAGACAAGCTAAACTTTAAGTCAGAGTTTATTGTGTAATTATAAGAAGTTTCATTTGGCATGAGTTTTTTTATTTAAAAAAATGCTAATAAATCTAGGGATCTATTATGCGATTATCAAGTATTATATATAACGTATATTTTTTTCATTTCCTTTCATCCTCTCCGATCTGAGGCTTGTAACCACCGCCAACAACCATTGTTCCCCCGCTCTGCTCCACTGCCACTCTTCTTCTTCTTTTACTAGCGTTGGAGGTAGGGCATCAACGGCGGTTAATGATGTTGCGATTACCTCACTGGCAGATAGGGGTGTTCAACCGGTCGGTTTGTCGGTTAGCCGGTTAATCAGTTTCAGTTTTTACCGGTTTATAAAATTTTATAAGGAACCGAATAACCGACCGATAATATTGTCGGTTTTACTGGTTTGGTTCGGTTTCAGTTTTGGTTATTACCGATTATCATATATATCATTCATTAAAAATAAAAATAAAAATAAAAATTCATATTAATATTAATTAGTAGTTAGAACCGTAAAACTTGGAATATAGGGTAAACAAATTTAGAAATTGGATAATTGTTTGCATAAGACTTAAATAATTTTTTGAATTAAAACTAAAATTGTATCTCATCGATAATTATTAGTGTTGGGCACAATTATAAGTTACATCGACTTTTGTTTGCATAATTATTTGCTTTGGGCATAATTATTATTTAAAGATATATGGGTTAATAATATAGAGTTTAAATAATAGTTAGTTTGGGTTAGTAATTTAAAATTTTCTTATTGGGTTTGTGATCAAAGCCAAAGTTTAACGAATTAATTTGTTGGGTTGAAATTAATTAATTAATTATGCTATAAAATCTCTTACCGGTTATTCGGTTAGACCGATTACCAAATAATAAAATCGATAAAGAAACCGATTAACCGACATAACTGGATATTCATAACTGATATTAACCGATTAAGCAATTAACTGATAAACCGAATTAAATACCAGTTTGGTTTTGACCGGTTATCGGTTTTCCAATTTTTTGAACAACCCTACTCGCTGTTTATATTGGTCAATGCACACCAATAGTGAAATGACCAAAAAGTCTTCAAATTTAATCAAGTAAAAAGAATAAAAATAAGCTCATGTAACCCTCATTTTCTTCATATGTGACAATATGGCCCAAGTTTTTTTAAAGTGCCGAATACCCCCTATGTTGGTCTAAACTCATAGTCAACACCTGTTAAGATCATTCAATACTGTATTGACCTAAGAGCATCCACAATGGTTGCTACTTAACCCAACTTTTTTTAATAAGAAGCACTCCTTATTTAGGGAGGATTATTGTGGAGTTTTAAGAACCACTCCTTGATAAGGAGTTGATCCTTAATTACGGAGTTGGTACCTCGTTATTTGTGAAATGTCAACCAATCAATGATTGACACTTAGTTTTGTATTTTTTAATAATTATAATTTAAAGTAATAAAATTGTCTAAGAAGTGGTTATTTAAGGAGGTCCATTGTTAGCAATTGGTTCTTATCTAGTTTTTATCAAAAATCATGATGTCACACTTAAGAAGTGCTCCTTAAGTCCACTACCAATGTGGATGCTCTAAAACCCCTCGAATTTGACTATTAAAAACCCTAGCCTACCCACCACACAGCCCCGCCGCAACGCCACCTAGCCTCTGACGAACCCCTAGCCCACCTGTTACACAACCTCGCCGTGACGCCACCTTGTCCCGATGGAGCCTAGTTCGGTGGAGGGAATCGGACCACCCACCCTCGGAGGAAGGAATAAGAGGGAATCAGAGAATGGAGAAGATGTGGATAAGGTGAAGATGAAGAGAATCGGAGAAAATGAAAATGAGATGGAGAAGATGATTTCGGGGTAATAATAGTAATTTGATTTTGTTTTTAGTTTTTTTTCCAAAGGGGCAAAAATATCTTTTCAAGAAATTCTGGCTAAAAATTGTTGGAATGGGTACGGTTGGACTTACACTTACTATTTGGGGTTATATTTGCACTTTCAATTATCAAAAGGTTATATTGGCACTTGTGTGAATTATTTAAGGTTATAAAAGTACTTTATTTTATAATAACCATTGTAGGCATAAAAAATGCTACAACTTCATATCCTGTAATAGCTTACAACTTCATATCCAGTAATAGCTTCAACCAATATATTAACTGATGTAGTGGGTAACTATTCTTACAAAACCTGTATTGTCATTTCACATTCGTCATTCTCCATCTAATTTTTTTTACCCATACGAGATTCACAACCCATTCTGGATAAATGATATTTTTAACGATGTTTGCATCCAATAGCTTCTGGGCCTCGAGTTTTATAGTTTTGACTTGATTAATTAATTGCAAATATCTTACGCTTTTGCTTGATCGGTTTTATAGATGGGTAAATACTGAGCTTGTATACCACAAACTGATAAGGATCCTGTCATATCAATTGTTCTCCATACGAATACATCTTTGAATTGCTCAAATATTTTTAATAGCTTCATGTATGTGTGTTTCGATAAGCCTTGACCAATTTGGACAACCTTTTTGGCATCAAGATCATTGATGCATGAAATTCCTTGGGAGTAGTGATAGTACCCGAGATTGGCTACGGCAAGTCCAGCCTATTCGAGTACCTTTAAAAATTCATAGCAAACACTTTTGCTATGTCTTTAGCATAGAAAGTTTTCCCCTGGACAACCCACATTGACTTTTATTTTCAGGTTCGACGTTCAAGAGCAAGATTTAGCTAATATATCGATGTTAGACTGGCATAAATTGGTACGGCCTGTGGGACCCGATTATCAACAATCGTATACCTTGTTCAAATGGTGCCTCAAAAGAAAACTACAAACAAAGTTCCATCACAACCAACATCCAACCTACCACTGATGGACAATCCACTATCAATAGAGGATCCAATAATTACAACATTACCTACTGATACGACGATGGTGGGAAAGATCACTCGACCCATTTTGGGGGTCATAGTTGAAGTATCAGCTAGTTCTGAAGAAGCGTAGGCCCAACACGAATATCTTTGGCTTAAATCAGCAAAATTAAACGGGTTCGGTTGCCACATTAGAACCATCGCGCGAACGAGTCACAAGAGGCTTTGTTAGTCCATTACAAAATCCCAACTAGAGCACTCCCACTCGCTTAACTGATGCTTTCAGCGCATTAGGGATACAACACAACAATCCTGTTGTACATGTTAAGTTTTCAGATCTCTTGCAGTCGCATATACCAACATAGATGTACCAGGAAGCCCTGGTGCCATAATTGATAATAATTTTGCAACAGCATATGCCATATGCACTCATTGGCATGGGTTTTTTCCTAAACCAAGTGGTACCCCTAATGCCAACTATATCCATGGAGGTCGATCTGATGCTCAATGAAGTTCACCTATCAAGGTAGGTTCCCCAATGTCCCCAATGGTCGACTACGACTAAACAATGGGTCATTCCACATTCTTACCCATCATGTCAAGCTCCCCTGCCATAAATCCTTATCCTGGGTTGATGTATATACCTCCAGCTTGAGTGACCGTGCCTTCTTATGTGGCACCATTTAGAACTCAGTTATCAACGAATGCAACCTCCCCCCTATATGCAAATAATCCCTGGATACATGCCCCAAGATTATAGAGGCATGCCAAAGACAAGAATATAAGTGTTATTGATTGAGTGCTTGAATGCATGATCCAGAAGGCTGGACAAGAAATTTCTTCACGATTTATACCATCTATATCAGTCGCTTCATGGGATCCTAGGCAGGAGCTACCCAAAATATTCATGTTTACAATGCTGAAATCGATCCAAGATAGTTCCTAATGACTTATCATCAGGTCATGAAGTCACGAAACATCCATTGCACCGTTTAGGACAGAACTAAGTCTAATAGTTTATTTCCTAGGTTTTTAAAGATAAATTTCAACACATATCTTAATGTTTGAGCATCTAGTAAGTCCTTCTGTTGCCAAATCCAATTTAATATATGTACATATTACATTCCCTGTAGATTTAATAGAAGCATAATTATAATAGCATATGGGATCATCTTGGATTGTTACCTAGATTGAAACAATGGAGGATTTTGCATTGGCGCATATGAGAACCTCCATCTGAGCTCCGAGGAAAGTTTTGGTACCTTCCATAGGAGGCAGCTCTGCCATAGCAACAATGATTTCATGTCAATAGGACATGTCAGCTTTAAAGCGAATTTGGAGGAGAGAGAACATATCAAAAAGAAAGTGTTTTTGTTTGTGTTTCTTCAATTTTGAACTATGGCCCACTCTAACTAATTCTATTTAAGAAAACATTTTTTAAAATATTCAAGTACATTTCGTAATTTCTATTTCTATTATTTTGTTCATGAATTTTTCTTTATTAACTATTTATTAAATGATTAAAATAAAATAACAGATCGAGGTAAATATGTAATTTGGATAATTTTTCAATGTAATAAGAGATAATAAAAGTAATATAATTAAGGTTCACGAAAAATAAAAAAGAGTTCACGAAAAATTGGAATTATTACCCCTTAAAGGAGAGAGATAATGCCTTGTGAGACCGTTTAAACTTTAGGCAAAGACATTTCTGTAGAAACCAATACAAAACTTCATCTTCTCCAAATTTATTTGGGGATTTTAAAGAACCCCGTCCCAATCAAAATGTTTAATAATTAAATGATAATCCCTAAGTAAATTTTAGAATGTTTAAAACAATACTTGGTGTAAGGAAAAATATGAAGTAAATCATTAGAGTAAATATACTGTAGAACGTGAACAAATCTACTGTAGTAGCTGAAAAATGAATGAGACCATTGGAGATTTTCATGCAAATAATACTAACTAGTAATGGACTGTCTTCAATTCTGCAGAAGACAAATTGTACATGGCTGGTCTCTTTGGGCATTTTATTAATGAATATCAGCAACAATGTCGATGGCCAAAGATCAATGTGTTGCTCTTTTGCAGAAGGTTTTTCCATTGTCGTACGGTGCATGTTCTGGAAACAAAGATTTGCAAGATTCATTGAAATATTCAGCTAAATCCAATGCAGCATTTGCAGTCAATTTGTCCTCATCTTGTATTTTGAGATTGTTTTCTTTACCCTGGGAGAAATTATGCAAGCTTGTCAGCTAGAAAAAAAAAACTCAAATAGAGGCACCGTATAAATATGTAATTGGATTCAAATGCAATGAATTGAAGTTTGGAATGGTATGAAAGTACCATGTAAGTAAGCCCTCTAATGTAGCCAACAAGCACTAGCTCCATCTCCCGGTCACACTCATTCTCATTGCTGCCATTAATCATGAATGCTTGCTGAAATAGAGCAGATTCAAGAACCACTTAAGATTCAGCTTCAAAGGGCATACAAATTTCTTTTAAAAACTAGTAAACGAGGTGTCATTAGCCGCTTACGATTTTCCTCCCCAGAGAAGAGCCTTTCTGCTCCCACTCGATGCCAATCAGAATCTTGACGATCTGGTTGTCATTGCTTCTTGCCCAACCAAAGTAGATACCTTGCAGTTGACTGGGAAGATACGGTTCATCATCTACATCCAAATCCTTTTAGATACTAATGATCAAACACTCGCAATCATGAATAGAAGTGAATAAGGTAACCAATTCAAGAACTGAATCTCCTTCCTCCATTTGAGATTATTTTCTATAACATGAGTTAGGGCATAAATGGCATCTGTATAGAGTGTCAATAAATTAAAATTCATCTTTGGTACCTAAAAGTCCGTGCACAAGGCCGTTGCTATATGCTCCTCTAAAATAAACAGGTTCAATCGGCAAAGCATCGCATACCCCTGCAACCATAACAGTGGGGATCATCTACCAAGATAAATAGTGGAGTAATAAAGTTGTGAGATAAGATCGTTGAAATGATACATACAATCTTCATATGCTGGAAGACCCCAAACCTCTGTCCGAAACTCCAACAAAGAATTAAGCACAACATCAGCAATAGAAAACTTTTCTCTCTCGGACAGCAAAGACGGAACAGCTAAGACTTTCATTCCAGCAGCTATTCCTGCTTTAACACCAACACTACATATATATGTAGATTAAGACATCACAAACTTGGATACTACTTAATCAAATCTGTGGGGATCTTTACTTACAGGGAGTCTTCTATTACAAGGCAATCAGCTGCATCAACACCCATTTGTCTTGCGGCCTCAAGATATCTGGATGCATTTTGAAGCATTCAGAGCAATACACACAAAAATGACACTACCATTTCCTGGGGGCAATGGGGATAAGCAACAGTAATCTACATTTAAGCAAAATTTCCTCACATGTCAGGTGCAGGTTTTCCTAATTTGACCTGGTCACTTCCAAGGATTACCGAAAAAAGATCTTTCCAACCTGCAAATTCAAAGATATCTCTACCATGATACACAAAGCCATAAAGAAATCTGAAATATCAGCAAAATGATACAACTGAATCATTTAAGTTCTGAATTTAGAATGAGCTCCATGCTTAGATAGTCATTTCATCTCAAAAAGATAATCACTTGGGAGAAATTCAAATGCAATAAACTTCATTAGAAGATGAACAATGATGCAAGTGTTTGAAACCGAACCTTGTTGCAGAGAGATCTTGATATCTATGCTTTTCCGAAGAGAATTTGAAGCAAGTGCAAAGGGCACACCATGCTTATGAAGATGTTTCATAAGGCGAGTTCCGCCTGGAAGCGGTTTAGCTCTCTCCCACCTGTATTAGACCCAAAAGAAACGAGATCGCTTGCTTACTAACTTCTAAAGTGCAAAAATGCCAATCATCAAACTGTTGGAACTCAAAAGCACGCCAGGAAACCACATTAGCATGATATTTTCCTGTCCCGCGTGCTTTTTTTTTTATATTAATTACACTGCAA
This sequence comes from Rubia occidens, assembly GCA_032360425.1. Taxonomy (NCBI): domain Eukaryota; kingdom Viridiplantae; phylum Streptophyta; class Magnoliopsida; order Gentianales; family Rubiaceae; genus Rubia; species Rubia occidens. Next base: position 11,295,093 of record JAUOBV010000001.1, read on the forward strand.
AGAAACATATGGGGAAAAAACACAAAGAAACTTACATGGCGTGATAGAGAGGCTGTATTTCTTCAACAAACTGTTGAAAAGTGAGCGGAAGATGATAGTCTTGAATAGTGCTAGTAACCGAGTCCTTCATTGACAGTCCTATTCTTCCATTCTCTTTCTCCGAATCCACCGCTTTCCCGTATCTGCCCAGAAACTCCTCGAGGATTTGCTTAGAACCCTGTTCTGCATTCGCACCACCGAAATCACAGACCCGTAATAACACTCGTAATAATTCCAATTGACAACAGGATAGATGAGGGATAATAAGGAGGAAGAACCTGTATTCAAAATGGTTCCATCCAAATCAAAAATAACTGCCTTGATACCACCACCCATGGCGCCGGCAAACAATGAAACCTCGTCGCAAATCGAACTCAAGGAATTCGTATGGAACCTTGAAACAGTAAGGAGCTGCGAGATTAAACGGGAAAGGGGTCAATTGGACCAGGTGCCAATTAGCGCGAGGGAGCAGATGTTGCCTTTTGTTTTAAGGTTTGTTCGTTCCCGCTTTTCTTTTTGGGCGATATGCTGCCCCTGTAACAAATAGGATACGTGCTATGGTGGAGTTTTTATCCAGGTATATTCCAATTCTAAATACTCCCGATTCTATTTTTTTTATTTTAAACTCCCTATTATCATGCTGCCTTTTAAGATGCTCTTTTATCTTAATGCTGTGCTTAACTCTATGTGTTTGTCTAAATCTCCTGGTATCTGTGTTCATTTACTATTTATTTATTTATTTATACTTTTCGGCTCTTCTTCAGCTGATTTTTCACTGCATTCTAGCTGAATTGAATTAGGAGTCCATCTCTGTAAAGACGGTTTTTCCATAAATTATGAAAATATCAAAATTTAAATTATAATCAAGATAAAAAAATTGGATTGCATTAATCGGGTCATAAACATATAATTACTGAATGTTGCATGATAAATTCTTAATGCTGCATTTAAAACCTTTTACTTTTGTATAGTTCTAATTCAACCATATCTTTTCATATGTCTATCAATCTACGGAAATGCGATATTTCCCAAAATTTGGCTTGAACTAAATTAAAATTAAACATATTTAAAAATAGGTCAAAACTAAATTAAATGGTATCAAATCATATTTTACTGAACCAAACTGAGATACATTATTATCTCAAACACCATATAATAGAAATTGTTTGATTAGTGTTGTCAATCGGGAATATTGAAATCATCTTTGACTAAATTGTCTGAATAGTCCCCAACATATATGAAACTACATTGTTTTGGTCCCCAGTCTCAAAACCACCCTCATTTGGCACTCTACAAATTCA
>JAUOBV010000001.1:11296532-11314111 GCA_032360425.1 Rubia occidens
GGGGGTGCCAGGTGATGACGGGGTGATAATAGGGGGGTACCGGTGGTGAAGGGATGTGGTTGGATGGGTGGTGGTGGTAGGGCAGCGACGACAAGCTAGTAGTGGAGGAGGTGGCATCAGAGGTGGTGGAGATATATGGCATTTTTGTCTTTTAAATTTTAGTATTATGATGAAAGGGTATTTTGGTTATTTCCTGTCAATTAATGGCCGGAATTGGCCAGTCAATGCCGGAATATAGTCTTTAGGGTTATATTTTCACTTATGTAAAGTAGTTAGGATTGCTTTTGCCCTAAAAATTACCTTAGGTAATATCTGCACTTTCTCAAATATATAGAGTTATATTTGTATTTCCTTTCATCTTAAAGTTAGGGTTATTTTGGCACTCTATCCTTTCGCAAGGTTATCTTGGCACTTTCAGCCTAAATTTAGGATCATTTTAGCATTTATTTGTTCTTATTGCAATTCGATAATCAGTTCGGGTTTCAGATTGATTTTCAATATCCAAAACCAAACCGAAATTATATTCAAAATTATTTTACTCAATTAGGTTATCCAAAGAGCGTATTTGAAATTGGGTTCAGGTTATTCGAATTTGGATTATTCAATTTTCTACTCGGTTTTTGGTTTTTGTTTTTTTACCCACCCCTAATATAGTGGAAGGATCGCCTCCCGTGAGTTATAGGGGGGCAATTGTATATCTTAAGGATGCACATGCACCAACTGATCACACTAGGAACAAGTGCAGAAGCACCTCATAGAACACGCCGAAGAAGATAAGAAAAACACCAACTTACTAGATGGTGGTTAAAGAAATGGTTGCGTACCTTGACCGTCTGGTCAAGGGCATCGCCGCAACGAGTTTCGTGGGAATTCTTCCTCAGCTTTGGGACACAAAGACATTAATCGAGAAGGACAGAACCGAACTATCCACGAGGCCCACTCTATTTTCTTCCTCAAGAAATGAGCCTAGTGATTGTGAGAACAGTTAGGAGGTGTTACACTCATGCCCTACACCATATGCAGTTACTGTCATGTCGGGTATTTTTCATAACATTTTAAACTCTAAACCACACATGCTTGTTTTCTCCAAATATTTGACAGAAGGATGAAGAAGTATAAATCTACATCAAGAATATTGGCATTAAGAAGATAATGGTTACCAAAGGGTTGCTACAAAATCCATAGCAAAGACTGTATCCTGAAGGATGTGTGGCTCGAGAGATTTCCATCCGCCAACCATCAATTCAGCGAAGGTGGGATTTCTATCCACCAACCACACCTTCAACGACGCCAGGGAGGCGTTGGGGAGCTTTGTTGATCGGCCGTAAAGTTTGATCTGATATGGAGAAGACTGAACAACGAACATTGGGAAAAAAATGAACCAATGGTCGACAGAGAATATGGCCGGAAAAAGCCATGGGAAAAAAGCAGCCGCACATTAAGAAAATGAAGAGGACATAATTATATCAAGTTGAGTGAGCTATAACTTAAATTTTTTCATTAAATTATTAATGCTAATTTTGGACTGTTCATTAACTCGACTTTAATCATGTTTGTCCCAGGAAACTAGGAATATATCGACAAAAACATCATCCAACTCCATCTACGAAAATTGAAGCCACCACTTTGGGATTTCAACAGATGTACCTTTGAAACCAATACGTCTAATATAGAACTCACAATTAAATGACATCCTCATTTATTATAAATGTGGATCCTTAACATTGGATCGTACTTTTGTAATCTATATTGTAACAAAAGGACAAAGAGATATGCATGAATGTAAGAGTACGTCAAAAATATCAATGCCAACTTGGAGAGATGTGAAGGCTCGAACCGTACATGCTTCTTCATCAGTTTCATGGAGTTTACATTCGCCATAAAAGAGTACTCGTGTGCAATAGACTTGGAGACACTCATCGATTTTGAAATCAAACCTGGGAATGACTGGGGGATAACGTGGATAACCAACTCACAATTGGACATGTGGTCGGGATAAGCTATCACCATTCACTGATTTCCCAAAATTTTCTATTTTAAATGAGTTTTAAATGTTCACTAGATAATACCCGGGCCCAGATGCCCAAACTTATATTAATTCATAAATTACTACCCTCTATGTTTTAATTATAGTTTCAATAAACATTTTGTTAAAATAATTTAGCTGGTTTTGACCAAATATTCATTCTCACGTCAAAATTGTCTGATTTATTATGTAATTCTTCAAAGATAAAACCAATTAGTGAGGGTGATTGTATTAAGGTGCCTGAGACCGAAATGAATGAAGAAAAATACATATGATTGTGACATAAGTACAAAGATCTGAATTTGGAAAAGGAAAAGCTAACAAAATGTAATGGAGTAGTATGGAAAAAAGGAGAAGAAAAGTGGGGAGATGAATGAAACTTTCAATATTTTAGGAGAATATTATTAATGAGACTTGCATGAGTAAATGAAAACATGACTTCATATTAGATGAGGTTTAGTTAATTAATAATTACATTTTAATTTTTTTTGTGAAGTTGATGTGGAAAACTATGCAAGCGACATGTGGCAAAAATGACCTCTTTTAATATACACTATAGATATTGTCACAGGTATTTGTAACAGCAAATCGACGTAAATAGCTACTTCCGCCTCCAATTTGTCACATCTTTCACGGGCGGGACCTACCAATTCAGAGGTTGAAATTGAAGTAAGAGTTGAGAATATTTTCCACACCATGCAAGCAAAACAAGAAGAAATCTACTTAGTCTCCTACCACAGAAGGTAAGCCACAACATCCCATCCTAGTACTTCATATATTGCATTTGTTGAATTCTACACCCTTAACTCGTGTTGCATTGATAACAACCCCCATTGGTTCCTCATTTTCATCCATCCTAGTACGGATGGAATTTTCACCATTGACACCTTGAGGAAAGGCATCTAACCCAACCATCCAACATGCCCGACCATTATCTCCAGGTTATATTCAACATAACCTCGTTCTTAACATATTACATTTCAAACATTTTGGAAACTCTCCTTTGCAACTAAATTTTGTTCATTATACTTTCGCAGCCTTGTATAAAAATATTACAGGGAAGTGAGAAAGACATAACCACTTCTCGAGTACAGTTGGAGAATAACAAACTTGGAGGTATTATTTCTTCACAAGATGAATGCGAGCCATCTATTGCAATGAGAAATGATAGCAAATATTCTATTTTTTTATTGAGCACAAAGAACAACGGAGTTTCTGGGAATGCGGTTACTCGTCATGTTGTTCATAGAGAAACTTGTGCTTGAATGCACACATACCAACATTCTAGCGGTATGTTCCTAACATTATTAACAAACTTTCGAATTCAACCAAAGATTTAATTTTTAAACATATTACATTCGCATTGCTTTCTCTAGGGTTCTTCCATATGCCATCAAAACAAATTGAACCACTTGGATGGTAGGTGGTGCAAGGCACCGCTCGAAGTTTACTCCAAAATGTGCACAACTTATTTTGACATCAAGGACAACATTAATGATATGATTTAGGAGTGATGTTTTTTCTTGTGTTGGAGAGGAGAATGATGTAGTTGATAAGTTCACTCAATTCAATTAGTCTAGATAAGCTCTACAAAATAGGGCCTAAAAGGATAATAACTATTTATACTTTGATCACTTGAGGTCTAAAAATCAGATGTTGCCAAAATGAATAACAATAATTCAAAATTTAATAAAGAGTCAATTACTAAAATATCCTAAATTTAGGTTGAAAGTGCCAATGTAATCCTACAAAATGAGAAAATGTCAAAATAACCCTAACTTTATGATGCATAAGCCAATATAACTCTGGGCACCGTTGACTTCAATTATCAACAGATGATTTGGCTGGAATTTAAGGAAATGACAATTTAACCCCTGGATTAAGGGGCAAAATGGGAATTCAGCTTATGGGGACAATGGTATTTTTGTCATTTTTGGCCCGTTCAACATCCAAATTGAAGAGTCAACGATGGAATAGTGACAAAGGGTTATAATTACACATTTTGTCATAAAGTTAGAGTTATTTTGGAACTTTCTCATTTTGCAGGGTTTGACACTTTCAGACTAAAGTTAGAGTTAGAAATGTAAAATTTCCGTTAATAAATGTGGTTACATTCACATATCCTGTTTTTCCACAATAAACTTTATGCTTTCCTTTTTAATCTAATGTACAAATAACTTTTTATTTACAAAATTTTCATATATAGTCACTCATGAATCTATCAAATTTACCCACATCAAATTCATAAATTCATCATTATTTAAGAACTGATTTTTGACATCAAAAGTAATTGTTACATAAGCTTGCATAAAAAAATTGAATCAAAAGCAAATAAGAAGTTTATTGTGGGATGGAGAGTAATTACTAAATAACAATATACAGAAAGAAAAAAAAAATGTAAGGATGGAAACGTCATTCCGAAAACTTTGAGGGGTTCTTTTCTGCAAAAAATAAAATCAGGGAGCTGTTAACTAATTCTTTTTTTATTTTTTTTTATAAATTGGAAATCAGATAGGATTAAAATAAAAGCTTGAAGTTCAAACCATCCAACGCAAAACGAGTACCATATTCATCCTTAATTTGATTGGTACACGAAACCTCCGAATTCAGGACTCTGCCCGGAATATCAACCGATTAGGTACTTCTATTGTCTCCCGATCACAAGCTTCGGTTTGATCATATTTTTGAACCCGTGGTGTAGTTGTACTCGTATTTGGTACAGTATGTTATGTGATGAATAGTAGAAGTCTAGGGCTTTTGGAATTTTTCAATTTGGGGGAAACCCCTTTAAGCTAAATTACGAATTGATTGATGTTTTTATGCCAAAGCCCTCGTGAAATTGTGAGTAGCTCGGAACTTGCTCGTTTAGTTTGTTCAGAATCTAATTTCTTGACATTTTTAGTTGCTTATTCGATTTGGGTGGTAAAGTCTTGTTCTTTTTAACTTAATTTTGATAACTTGGGGGTTTTTCTGTTCTGCTTGACAGTTTAGGTGGTTTGAATACCAGTCGTATCTGTTAATTGTGCTGCCCCAAATTCATGGCAACTCGTGAAGGGAGAGTGTCATATTCGTCGATTTCTACTATTGGAAATGAGACTACCAAGTATAAATATGTTGATGACTTTGATGATTCAGCTTGGGCTTTGCCCCAGAGCCAAAATTCGAATGCTTCTAGCCCGAGTTCCTTGAAACATGGCAATCTTTATCAGTTTCCCGTTGAGCCTGAGGATATATATGATGGAGACTTTGATCCCAGTGAAGATAATTACAAGATTGTGCCACATAATGGTCCTCCTGAGGTGAACCTCAAAAATGTGTTGGGTGGGATATTTGCTATATTGACGGGGAAAAATAAGGATTTGAGAAAAGGTGGAGGCGAGCAATTCTCTAATTCGAACGTATCATTCCTTGGGTCTGCGAAGAATGGGGATACGTACTTGCATTCCTCTGTTTATACTCCAAGTGCTCCACCACTTCTTGAACCAACTGCGTTTGACTATAGTGCTTACAAAGATGTCCTGGAAGCTGAACCTCCAGAGTGGCTTCCTGACAGTTCTAGCAAGGGTTGCATGCAGTGCAGTGCAGTATTTACGGCTCTTACTCGGGGTAGACATCATTGTCGCTTTTGCGGAGGGATCTTCTGTAGAGATTGCTCAAAAGGAAGGTGTTTGTTACCTTCAAAGTTCCGGGAGAGGAACCCTCAGAGGGTGTGCGACACATGCTATGATCGGCTGGATCCTTTGCAAGGCGTATTTGTACATACAATAAGCAATGCGGTGCAGGCTGCAAAGCATGATGTGATGGATTGGACTTCTATGCGAGGGTGGCTGAACCTTCCAGTTGGCTTGTCCATGGAGCATGAAATATATAAAGCAGCTAATACATTGAGGACATACTCTCAGGTTTGGTTTTTGTCCCTGATTGGCTTTGGGTCGGCTCTTTTGAATATCATAGGTTTCTGTCTTATAGTTCTTCATTCAACAAAATGTTTGCATGAAGCAGTGTATTTTGAAAGTTTTTATGGTGGTTTTGATATCATTATTATTGCTCATGAGCAGGTCGCCCGCTTGAATCCTGAGAAGTCTATTCCTGCTTCAGTACTGAAAGGCGCCAAAGGTCTGGCAATCTTAACAGTTGCTAAAGGTGGGGTTGTACTAGCTTACAAGCTCGGCACTGGGTTGGTTATTACTAAAAGATCTGATGGATCATGGTCAGCTCCATCAGCACTGGCATCTGTTGGCTTGGGATGGGGTCCCCAGGTATTTCATCTGGTCAACAGCTCCCTTTTCATTTGTTTTTCAGGTACTGCTTTCTTTGTACCTCTTGGATGAGTCTTTGACTTGTTGGGTGAACCAACCACTTGTTGGTTCATTCATGCATGAACTTTTATTGGTTCTCTGGTATCTTCATCTGGTTTAGTTCATTGTGATATTTTGTTTATCCTCTTTATTTTATCCCCTCCTTTTCTTTTAGGTTGGTGGTGAGCTCATGGATTTCATAATTGTGCTACATGACTCCAAAGCTGTCAAAACATTCTGTAGTCGTATGCATTTTTCTCTTGGCGCTGGATGTAGTGCTGCTGCAGGTCCAGTTGGTAGGGTCATGGAGGCAGATATGAGAGCTGGAGATAGGGGTTCTGGCATGTGCTATACTTACAGCTGCAGTAAAGGTAATGTGCTTGTACATCATTATGCGTTAATTATTAAATTGGTAATATGGTTCACAGATGTAGATTGTGCATGGTCAAACTCCGTAACATCCAAAACTTGTATTTATTTAATAAAGAACTTATTTAGTGCATCTACTGTTCATCAGAGCTTATATGCCAGTGTGAAACTTGAATTCTTTTTTACTTTCTGTAGATGTTGACGTTTAATAGGATTCTCTGGTTCATGCATAAGATTTCTTCACTAATGGCAACATTGGGGCATTTAGTTTCTGGAATTTTTCCAAACTTGAATTGTATTCATATTTAAAATTTGTTTACTGGTTATTTGGACTTCCGAAATTCATAAAGCTGATGCTGATGCTAATTGACCACAACAACTATCAATCTGCAAGGGATACAGTGTCATTGCTGGTCTTTCAAAAACCTCCTTTGTCACCATCTGTACCTTCACAAAACAATTGAAATTTCAAATTTGTCAACTGGATCTATCTTAGAATGTTGATGTTTTGGTGTTTGCATAAAAATGTTAGGTTTTACTGCCTGCATATGTGTTACTGGATTAAATTGTATATTTAGGCCTCCACAAATAGGCTAATTATTATTTTTAAGGCCCCAGCTTTTAAAATCATGTTCTTAGAGCTTTTACATCTTAGAAGTGTTCTTATTTATGTCTGCAGACGGGAAACGTCAAGTCAATAGTTATGCGCCTTATTAATATGTGTTTGGCACTCTTATGTGTGTTACAGGGGCATTCATCGGGGTGTCGCTAGAAGGGAACATGGTGATGACAAGGATGGACACAAATCTTCAATTTTATGGTGATCCCTATCTTACCACAACCGACATCCTTCTTGGTACAGTGGACAGGCCCAAGGCTGCTGAACCATTGTATACTGCTCTCAGAGACCTTTATGCTAGTTTTCGATGCTAGTACCATCTTCACGTCTCCAAGGTTTCATAAACTCAAAATTTATTTTTAAAAAGTAATAGGTTTTTCAGTCCTCAACCGAAAGTGTCAATGCTTACCACCCTTGTAAATACAGTAAGTACCATAGGATGAAATCTGTATCATCTGATACATGGTTTCTGTTCATACATCGTTTATGTTCGCGTGTAATAATTGCCAACATTCTTACATGGATAATGCCATTATTTTCTTGTATATATAAGTTATGAATTAACAAGGAGTTTATTTGGTGTAATAAACTGTGCTAAAACTGTCAAATAAGCATGTGATTTGTTAGATTTTAAAAGTAGAAGTTCGAAGGAGGCATGAATAATGTCTTAGATGCTCAAGAGAGAGTGAGAATGAGTACGCTCGGAAAGCGCAAGATATTTTTTTTGTTCAACTATTTAAAATATCGAAAGTGATATGATGTATACTGGGTTACTCCAACTAGTGAGAAGTACACTAGGAAATTTGTGGAAAAGGTGATTTCTTTTACTAGAGAAAGTCTCTAATTAGAAAAGACTTCTTTCTATAAGATTATGAACAGTCTATTGTGCTTTTTATGTTAAATGTTGTAATTTGTTATAAAATTTAAATCTTATATTTTAAAAAAAATAAATCGTCACTAGGACGAAAATTTATAACGTTCTCATCCCTTTTATATTAGCTCAAATTTGCGCAATGTGCCATTACAACATATGATATGAGATTAACCCATTAACACTGAAACACTAGTTGAATATTGCAATTCTATTCTAATCGATATTACAATATTGAACAGAGGCCTATGTGGCAATGAGAAGGGCAAGTGGATGATAAGTGGTTTCCCCCGTATCGCCATAGTGTATCCACAATAAATCGATCCAAATCTACCATCAGAACAAATATAGTGAAGTATCGAAAGATACGCACACAAAATGACCCATAAACACCTTTGATTAAAACATTTAAAGCAATTAAAACAAAATAAATGAAACTCCCCAACTAAAAATCAAGTCTGCATCCATTTAACCCATAAAGACCATTTCCCTCATTTAGGAGACTAGGACCCATCATTTTAATTGCCAAAAATATTTTTCATTGGTATACTGAAATCACTTATAATGCGTAAAATTAACTTTAATTTGACTCCAAAAGGTATTAGAGGCCAACTCAATCGATTTATCAGTAAAATTGGTCTCAACTTCCTTATAGCCCAAAGTCTACAAATATGATTTATATCCTTAGAAAACAATATCGCCATAAGTTCGTAAAATACAATTTTGACTTGGATTTCTCCTCGCTGTCTCTTTGGATGTCAAATCTAAAGTCATTAATGACTCAGGCTGCCAAAAAAATAAAGAATGACATAGATAATTCCTTCCGACACTTTAAATCAAAAAATCATTTTAAAAACTGTCCAATTTAAAAACTTTAAAAAGTGAAAAAAGAAAAAACTAAATAAATTACTGAAATGAAATAATAGCCTCCCACCTGAAAAGAAAGAATAAAAGGTAGAAAAATAAAATAAAAATGGAGAAAATAAATATTTTATTTTAAAAGTTAAAACAAGTAATAATAAGTATTTCAATGTGAAAATATAAAATATATAGCATAAAAAAATATTTTTACATTTTAAAATTTAGTATGTAATTTAACAAATGCAGTTTATAACGTAAAAAAGAAGTGATCTGTATATAAGTTTATTAACCGGACGCCTGTCAAGAGAGCACCCTTTTTCCTATCTCTATGGTTCGACTGTAATGGCGATAGTTGAAAGGCAGCATTTCGTGTTTAACATTTTTGGAGTTGCATGTTTATTAAATGTTTGTACATGAGAAAAGAACCGTCGAGAAGTCTGTGTTGCAGAAGATTCTAAAATATAAGTGTGTTAACCTAACCGTTTTTTGTTTGTGTTTAAAATGAGAGTTTTCTTATATTGAGTAAGAGGGAAAAAAGGATGAAGAACGATGGAAAAATTGTGGTTGAAAAATGCAAGGATTTTGATGTGGTTGAGTGTTACAAGATCCAAAATTACACAATAATCCAAAGAAAACAATGAATTGCACATCGAAACTTTAGAATCTAAGATGAGGAAGAAAGTATTGATACTGCAATGTACTATCACTCAATTGATATACTACTCTGATGATTTTCTTCTAGAAGGTAGTTTGACCTCAGTCTAACTGCTGCTAACCAAATTGCTAAACGCATTTGCTAACCAACTCCCTGAATTAACTGACTAAAATCCCAAACTTCTTTCTCAACTCGTTGTTGCTGCCTGGTTTCTTTTGAACCAAATGGTAGTTAGTTAGAAAGTTACCAAATAACCCCCACTTGTGACCAGTGGCGGAACCAGAGCTATTTATAAGGGGCGAGCTTAATAGATTGATAAGTAAAAAAGTTACAGAGCAAAAATACTATAATTGTAGACATGTTAATGGATCATAAATTTTGTAATGAAATAATATTACCAGAAAAATGTTGGACGAGCTCGATCAAAGCTCGAATACTATAGGAGCTCGAATGCTGTACGAACTCGAATGTTGTACGAGTTCGAATACTGTACGAGCTCAATGCTGTACAAGTTCGAATGTTGTACGAGGTCGAATGATTTACGAGTTCGAATACAAGTTTGCATGAGTTTGAGTCGTGTTGGAACTCGAGATATTTTAAGCGAGTTGAATTTGAAATAGTGGTTGTTTGAGTTCAGCTCTGCTCATTTATGGTCTTAAATGTTGAGAAATAAAATGAAAAAATAAGAATTGTACCCTATCCGGAAGATTAGAATATAATTTAAACATGTGAATGAGTGACGGTCTGTTTAATAACACCTAACTATTGAGCTACTAACTTATACATGCGTTAAACATGTATAATTTGTGCATTTTAGTGAATTTTTATGTAAAATATTACATATGTATTTAATTGGGTAATTTTGGGTATTTGTTGGGTTCCCATTGAGTTAACATAATTTGGGACCCATTGATATCAAAATTTCCCATTAATTACCCATTTAACTAATGGTAAATTTGCACATACACTTACTATCTAGGGTTATATTTTCACTTTCAATTATTGATGTGATTCAAGAAGCATGTATTGCCTAATGCATTTAGAACTTTTGTTAGTAGCTTTTGCATGGTTTATTGCTAGGTTTAATTGTGTTTACAACACACGAGGTTTAATAACCTTGGTTTTCTTTTCTAAATCCCTCATTTTGTAGATTAGTTAGACCTAATGGATGCTATGTCCTTACGAGCATCTAGATCATATTTTGTGAGTTTCATTGTAGATCGCTCGTAAGCACTTTGGAGTAGACTTAGTGAAGGACATTTACAAGAATGGTAGAAGATATTGAAGGTCATTCGCAAGGACGGTAGTACACTGGAGGCCACACGCTTAATCGTGGTATTAGATGAGATGCGCTGAAGAAGAAGAAAAGAGTTGAAGTCCAAAAGACCTACAAGACTGGCATGGCCCATGCCAACCAAGTTGGTTGTGCAACTAAGTATTTGCACGGGCCATGTTCTTTTGCACGGCCTGTGCCCCTTGACTTGAAGATCCAGTCCGCGCCACGTGGACATCTGTGCAGCCGCACCATCAGAAGATGAAGAACTCAACTCCAGTCCACGGCCAACAAAGAATTGCATGGTCGCGCCGCTAATTTGGCCAAAATGGTCCTCCATTTGGCGGCAAGCAAGGAATTGCACGACCGCGCTGCTTAGTTTGACCAGGACCATTTTCCAGTTTATGGCCCGTGTGTTTTTACACGGGCCATGCCAATGTGGCTGTTAAGGTTTCCCTTGGTTTTAAGTCTCTTCAAGTCTCATTTCCCACCTACTATTTAAGGAGAGCTACTCTAGTAGGGTTTAGGAGTTGGTTGTTATTGTAATTCTATTCTCCTAGTTTCTAAGAGTAGGTAGATAGAGAAAGGGACCCTTCTCTCTTCATTTACTATTTCCTAGTTTTATGCCCATGGGCATTGAATCCAATGGTAAAATTAGATTCAATGCTTAGGGAGTAGTTTATTTACTTGGGGATCGAATTTGTATTCATGATTTGGTAGAGTTTTTATGAGATATTGGGTCTCCCTATATTATATGTTTATGAATATCATGTTTGATTTGCTATTTACAATCTTGAAATAATTTATGTTAATTATACTCGTAAATGCACCATTGTTGTATGTGACATAAATCGTGCTAATATTGATTGTCCCCTTGGGAGTGCCGGTTAGGATGTTGTGGGTTTGTGAGTTCTCGGCTATATGAGTGTATGCATATAGGACCGTGTGCACCATTCCAATTATTAGATCCTAATTTGACCGGAAGACTGTACTCTGATAGGCGAGGCATGATAGTTTTTAGCAACGAGGGTTGTAGTGTAGCAACCATTGTCCTTTCAACCCTAGAGTCATCATAAGATACCAATTCCTTTTCCTCTATAAGCCTAGGGAGAAGCGTTCATAGTGGAGTTCCCGTGATGTATTTATTTACGGGGAAAGAGGAGCATAGTTGGGTTGGACCGCACAATGAAATTTCCCTAATTGTGGAGGTGGCGTGGATAGGGTGGACGTAGGTACCTTTGTGTGATAGGCACTGGGAAGTGTCGACTGTTAACCACATTATGTGACAGAGACATTGAGATATGTTTATATGTATTGTGTGCTATAGAATCTAGGATCATAGTCATTCACCAGTCATGTTACGTAAACAAAAATAATAAACTATGTTTGTGACACTAGTTATTCCCAATACACGATTAGAGTGACGCCTAATTGTGAGTGTTGTATAGTTAACCTTTGAACTCTAGCATCTCTCTGGAAGACCGTAGACTTGCCACTAGCTACTCTATACTCCCTCCGTCCCACTTTAAACTTCCTAATTGCTTTTTGCACAAACTTTAACATAAGTATATGTGACATCTTTTTTATGGGTGATGAGAGTGGACCTACATAAATCAAATAAAAGGAAGAGTTATGACCACATATCTATGGCTAAATGTAGAATGTTTAGAATTAGGAAGTTTATAGTGGGACGTCCCAAAAAGGAAAATAGGAAGTTTAAAGTGGGACGGAGGAAGTAGTAGTTAGTAGTGAGTATGAGAGTATCCTTATAAATTCAATCTTTGAAATCAAGAGGAGTAGCACCGGTGCCTATAGTCTGAAAAGAATGGTAGCACCGGTTGAAGTGTGTATGTACCCGTGCTAGGACTACATTAAATACTCACCTAGCCTTTTATTTCGTGGGTAAAAAGTAGAGTGTATTCATAAAATACATTTATTTTCGAGGAAGAAGACATTGAATGCTCATCAATGAAAGCCCTAAAATGTACCATATTTGTGGAATTACTTTGTGGTTAAAGATAGAATATGTTCAAAGCATATATATTTTGTGGGTAAGATCATGTAAATGTGCCTTGCATTGAAGACACAAGCATGAGTTTCTTTGATAGAACTCTTGATGTAGTTAGAGCCATGTTTATGAATTTGATATTGTAAGATATATTTTCAATGTCGTAATGCGATAATAATGTACGTTAAGGATTGTAGTAACTTGATATTTAATGGAATTGGTTGTAGTGTGTACATAGTGTAGAACTCTAATTTTTGCATATCGATTGATTTGTAGAGATATATCGTGCCATCGATAGGTGTAAGCATGTGTATGCTATGTTAGTAAGGTGAGCGATGAATTTGTTGGTTTTGCAGATGAGTTTATTGAGTACACCTTCGGTCGTGAGAAGCAAATTGTGATTGCAAACCCGAAATTGTACTGGCGGTAGGGACATGTTGAAACTTCATTTGTACAAGAGGGATTCTCAAAAGATTATTTGATTTTGACGTTTCATTGTTAAAAAACACAGCATGAAATACATAGTAGTTAGAAGTAATGGAGAGTGTTTTGGAGATGTAAATTTGGTAATATGTGTGACAAGTTATGTCTAATTTCTTAGGTGATAAGGATCAACCGTCGTATGCTCTTTGCAAGAAGAAAAATACAGTCATGTCATGTTTGATGGAGTTGTTTAACATGAAAGTTGTTTGTTTGAGGAGTGACACTAGAATGAGTAAGTTGCTTCATTTTTTGAATGACAAGCTTCCGGCAGATAATGGGTTACCAGACAACCACTATCATGCTAACATAATTTTTGTCCTATGGGTATGGAGTATACAAAAATAAATGCTTATCCAAACTTTTGTGTTTTGAATCGGGGTCATTAATAAACAACATTTTTACGGGATATCTACTAACTCGCGGAGTGGCTTGGAATCAAAGATAGATATTTATAACGTTGCTCCCGTTCTTACTACTAGACTATCTATAGGGTAGATAGTGGCAAGACTGAAGTCATCCACAGAGATGCTAGGAATTTAAAGGTTAACTATACAAAGCCGCAATCAGGTCGTCAATTTCTCTCATTTTGCCTAGGAGCCACTTCGGGTTTTTATCCTGGCTTCATAAACATGTTGAGCTTACCTCTCACCTTTTTCCACACCATGGCCTCTCAATTTTTCATAGGTTTTTCAACCTATCCGTGCCTTTCCCATTTTTGCCTATGTCGCCCTTTCGGGTTTTTTACTTAGCCAGGTATTTTTTCATTTCTTCAAAAAATTTAAAATTTTAATCTAGCAAAAAATTCCCAAAATGTGGATTTAATACTACATGAATATGATCAAAGCAAAAAAAAAACTAAAAACAAAAGAAAAAAACACAAAGGAATCTTGATGAAACTCCTAAGTGCCCTGTTGGAGGACTTATTTCTAGCACCCGATCCATGGTTTTAGAGGGGATTCTTCAACATATTATAAAGTACTTTTCAAGGAACCTCTGTTTCAAGTCTATCTAAGAAGTGATGCACCCCGGCGTGAGATAATATAACCAATCCTTGGCTGCGTTCCACAGTGAGAAAGGAAAGGATCTCAAGTTGTAGTCTTCTTCTGAAACTCCGGGTGGCTTCATATTGGTGAATAGAAGGTGAAATTCTTACATGTGCTTACTCGGGTCTTCACTGGCCTTCCCATGGAATGTAGGTAGGCATTAGATCATGGCACTCTTCAAGTTGCAAGTCATATTCGGTGGCAAATGTGGGAAAATAATGCTTAGGGGTTGCTTCTCCAAGTTCAGAGCCATCAACTCCCTTAGTGTGTGATTGTCCTCCGTCATATCTACAGTCTCCTCAACTATTAGTAAGCCATATTTATAATTAGTCAAACCCATTCAAATTCATCTCAAATCTAACCAATTTCACTAATCAATAATCATAATTAGTTGTCACGCCTAATTATAACCTAACATCAACTAATGATAATCACATCGACAAAAAGTCAAAGTATCCCGGGTTTGACCGAAAACCTAGCAGATAATTAACCCACAATCATCAACTAGTTGATCCTCCTAGTCTAAATCATGCATTTACTACACAAGAAAGCACAAAATACACTTGATAATCAAAACACAAAATAGGAGAAATCAAATATCACAATATCATACTAGAAATGCTTACCAATTGCTCCGAAGAGTATATTTAGCCTAGATTAGCTAAACCATAACAAATTTACAAGAATCCATGGTAAACATAAGAGAAAATATGAAGAAAATGCAGATAAGATGAAGATGGATTGAAAGAAGGGGCTAAAAATAGATTTAATGGTTCAGCCTATCTCCGTCTCTGTGGGCCGTAAGGTATGTCTGCAGCCCGCAGAGGAGCTGTTGCCTGAATAATGATTTTTTTTACCATTACTGCGGGCCACGAGGCAGGTCTGCGGCTTGCAAGTAGCTGCTTCCCTCTTCTTATTTGCTTTGCCACGGGTGAACCGCTTATCCTTTTCTGAGTTCTTGTAGTCGATTTTATAGTGCTAGAGAAGACAAATCCAATGGTACCACTCTAGAATGTTGGTTCTTCTCAGATCATTCCCAGAACTTGGTTTAAACTTTTGGATCACAATTCATCCGCTTCTTTGTCTTCCTTCTTTGACCCTTTTATCTGCTACCACGTTTTGACTCGTGGCCTTCAATCTTCTACCATCCTTGGGAATGACCTTCACTAAAATACCCCAAAGTGCTTATGAACATTCTACAAATTAATCTCACAAAAAAGGAATTTAAATGCTCGTAAGGACAACAAATCCATTAGATTCAAAAGAGGTTACAAAATGAAGGATTAAGATACGAAAACAAAAAATGGTTATCCAAACCCCTTATAATGTAATCCTAACTAAATCTAGCAATCTTCCAACAAAAAGATAACAAAAGAGATGTTAAATGCTTCAGAAAATACATGCATTTGACGTCTCATCAGTGGGTAGTGAACACTTCCCCTATCTGTCTTATAAGGGTGCGCACTTATTCTTCTACCGACAGTGCCTCCGTAATTAGAGGAGCACAACAATGGCACTCCACTACGAATATTTCTTCCTAAGACCTACAGAGGCAAAGGGATAAGCACCTTATCGTTGACTCTATAGTTTCAACGACATAGGTCGAATTATGCTAACCCTAGGCTACTAAACTATCTGTATTTGTAACCTTTTGGGCTACGGTCTAACTAACTAGTGTACGGTCATCGAAACGTTGACTCAGAGACCCACATGCATACAACCATATGATCCCGGACTATCGCTCCCCTTATTTTATCTAGGTTTCACTTCTCAGGGGATATACATAAATGCGCCAACATGAAAGTAGACTAAGGTGTATGCCAACATAGATTAACAATCATGAGATTGTCAAGAATTCAAGGATAAAGTAAATATAATGTTTATAAGCATAAAAAGGATAGGAAGATCTTAGAATCTCACAAAATAACTACCAAGTCATGAATGAAAATATGAATCCCCAAGCTAAATCACTACTACCTACGCATTGAACCCAAATATTTCATTGGATTCCATACTTTTGGGAAAGAAGAAGGAGAAAATAAAACTACGAAAGAAGGATTATTCCCTTTCTCTCTCTACCTACTCTTAGAAATTAGGAGAATGGAACTAAACTAGGATAATACTTAAACCATAGTAGACATAGACTCCTATTTATTGTAGATAGAATCAAGCCTTGAAGAACGCCCAAAAAAGGCAAGTGAACCCTAGCAGCCGCCATGACACGGGTCGTGCTATGGCACACAGCCCATGCTACCCATCCTGGCACAACCCATGTAGTTCAACACGGGCCACCAGTTGGCCGCTTGTCTTGGCCATTTTGAGTGCACGGCAACGTCATCTGCCACGGGACACTGGCAGGGAGATGCATCCTGATGAGTTGAATGGCACGGTCTGTGTAGATCTTCACAAGCCACTGGCCGGATTCATGATTTTCACCTCTGAACGGCGTGGGCTGTGTAAAGCATTGTGGGTGCTGGATGGGAGTCAATTTCTTCCAAACTGATGGCGTTGGTGTGCAAAATATTTTGGCTTGTCTTAGCATACTTGAACTTAATTTTTGCATGGGCTGTGTAGATTAGCAGGTCCTGTTATTGATGTGCTCAATTTATATCTCATTTTAAACATATTTGAAATCTTATTTTGTAATAGATTAGGTACTTAATTGGAGAGAAATTGATATTTTATCAATTAAGGGGTTAGGATGAATTCATATGTTTTATATACTAATTTTTTAATTTATGTAGTGTAATGGATATTTTGGAAGTGATTGGGTTTGGAAGAGATTAAATGTTGAAGAAAAACAATGAAGAACTTGAAGATGAGAAGAAAAGGAAGAAGAATGAAGAATTTGAAGAAGGCCGACAGCGTGCTCACTGCGGGCCACAGGACACTGTTGCGGCTCGCAGCCCATTCGTCAAAAGCAGAGGCGAAGCAGCATCGTCACTGTGGGCAGCAGTACACTGCTGCGGGCTGCAGCGATCAAAATGGGCTGAAGGTATTTAAACCATTTTCAACCCTTTTCTTCTACACTTTATTTTCCATTCGAAATTTTATTCTTCAAAACCTCGATCTC